>QFDD01120161.1:0-33923 GCA_006871305.1 Vachellia collinsii
AAGTGATCTGGTGATCATTATGTTGCTTCCAATAAGTTCCACCCTTAAAGGGTTAGCCATTATTATTTATTATTATTTTTTGCCAATGGCTTGCCATTATTATTAATTTGTTTATGTTTTCTAGATTTGGTTCTTCATTTGTATAAAACATTAATTTTCTCTATAATCTCCTCCTAACAAGCTAAATAATTTTCCTACTAAATAAAAAACCATATCTATAATTAATGAAATTTATTAAAAGTAATTTTTAAAATTTAAAATATTAATTAATTTAAACAAGTTTTTAATTAATGTAAATTTGTTATTAAGTTTCATAAAAACATAAGTAATGATTATTGAGCGACTAATTAGACATTAAGGAAGATATTGCAAAGTCTCCGGTATTAACTAGCTTTAAGGTTTTCAAACCAAAATATCTTTTAAAATGGATTAGCTCTGTATGGAAGATTTATCTTTTAACAATTGATTCTCTCAGTGGGTTGGGCCAATCTGTATCCAGATCCACATGTTCTACTGTTGGGGAGGCTGATCTGGCCCATTCAATTCCACATTTTTTTCCCCGGACCAACGAACTTTTATTCTTTTAAAAGCAACTTTTACTTTATTTTATTTTAGCTTTAAGTTTCAAATTTGCCAAAAAAAAGTTTTTATTTAATATCAATGTTGCCTAAATTTCAAGTTTAAAATTGCTAATGTACATGCCTTAAAATGAAGTAATGTTAATTTTTTATCATTAAAAATGTTAACAATCAATTTTATTTTTTAATGATCAATATTAATTTTTTAAAAGGGTGAGATAACAATACTACATTTTAAAATTAAAATTTGTATAGACTTTACATTCGAACACCTTGAGAAGTAATATCTCTGAACCTCAACCATTTATCCTAATCAATGCTCCTTATTCTTGGCATAATGTTAAAATATAATATATTATAATAATTTGGAATCTTTTGTTACGGTATATATACATATATATTTTTTTTTGTGCCCAATTTTGTTACGGTATATATATCCCCACGGGAATTTACTACTTGTCGTCAATATTATATATATATATATATATATAAATCAATAATAATTACTCTACCAGTAATTTACAGAAATCCTGCTTCTCGGCGCGAAGGTTCTCCCTTTATGTTACACCTGCACGAGCTCTCTCCATAATTCTAAGCGCCTGGATACTGACAAACTCGATCGGATCGATCGACTTCCATCTCTTCGACGCCATCGCTACTGAATTTAAGATTTGGTATTCTCTTGCCCAATTTGTGTATGCGCTCCTCACTTTATCTAATTCCCAAATACTGTATTTGATAATTGATTTATTTGTTCAGTAGATGGAGCCTGTTTTTATGTTTGGTTGAAAATCGATGGGGTATTTCGTGTAATATGAATTTAACTCTGGAATGAAGTAGTATTAATTGAACTCTTTGTTGATGGCTAAACATTTAATCAAGTGATGTTTGATCATAGATCTTCGGCTGTGTCCTTGTCTGTCTTTATTCTGGTAGGAATTTGTCTCAGACTGAATCCTACAAAGTACAAGCCCAGATCAAGTCGATTACTTTTTTTTTTTCCTTTTTAAATAGCGTTCCCCTTTCTTTCGAAGTATCATTTTGATCTCTTCTTCAAATTATACCTTTCTTTGAGTGTTTGTTTCTGGTTTTTTCCCTTGATATTTGTGAATCTCACTTTAAGTCACAGGACTCGCGAACTTTTCTCCCTAAAGTAATGTCAAATGCTATTTAATTTGTTGATTTTTGAGTATTATATGGTTTATATTATTGTTAAGGGATAGGAGAAAAAATGAAAATACTTGTTAGCACTGTTTTATTTTCGTTGTACAGCTAGTTTCAAGTATTTTTTTTTTCCCTTTTTACATGGTTTAAATTTTTCCTTGTATACAGCAATCAAATTCATGAGCTTCATTTTACAGTTACACAATCTGTATTTTGGAATATTAGTGTCTAATTAACATATGGTCTCTTTCATTTTTTCTGTTTTGCCTTCCTTTATCCAGTTCAGTATCGTTTTCATACTAATGGCCAACAGAGTTCAAATCCCTTCAAGAAATTCTGCGCTTATTGCAATGATTGCAGATGAGGTGAGAATGCCACATTTGCTTACTTATGCTCCAGGGGTCGTGAATCTTGTAGAGCATAAATGTTTCCTCACATTGACATGGTCTTGGGTTATTTATGTGACTTATGAAGGGTTTAATAGTTATGTGGTGTTTTTTCCATTTGCTCTTAGCTTCAGTGCTTGAGTAATAAAATCCCCTCAGGATTGAGTTGAAGAATTTCCTAATGCATCAAAAAACAGTGAGTCTTCAAAATCAATTTATTGGATGATGAATGGCAAGTGACAAATGCTGATGTGTGAAAATTCCAGTAAAACGAATGAGCTCATTTTATTTCATGAACTTTAATTTAGATAACCTCATAATTTCTTTTAAGCATGTGTATTGATTGACTATATATAATGCTGTTGAAGCTAACGTTATTTCAATTCTACTACATGTAAACAAGAAATATGTTTATTTGATATGGCTGTATGGTTTGTAAATAATCATGTATTATGCTATACTATACTAATTAAGAAACTGTTGATATGTTCTGTAAATTCTCTATTGCGTTGTTTATTTCTGATCCAAGTTATATTATTTTTAACAAATATTTAAAACACTGAATTCTTACATAACCCAGGATACTGTTGTTGGATTTTTGCTGGCGGGGGTGGGCAATGTTGACTTGCGTAGGAAGACAAACTACCTTATTGTGGACTCAAGTATGCCTCTAAAATTTGGATCTCTTTAAGGGCAACTACTTTTGTTTTCTTATGCAGCGATTCTTTTTAAGAATAATGTTTAGAAAGTGGAACTACTCCATTTTATCTTGAATATCATCTTTACTCTCTCTCTCTCTCTCTCTCAAGCGCGCGAGCACAAACATGCACAGCACAATTCTTTAAGTGATTTTTTCCCCTTTAAGTGATTTGAAAGATGTTGAAGATGTCAATTGTTAGAAGTTTGGGCATATGCCCTCCTACACGAATCCGTGATAAATTTCTAGAAGACGTCCTTTCACCTTTCATTGCAATGCCGAATATCTGTTGAATGGCTATCCTGGGAAGTGAATGGTTTGATAAAATGGAGACCAGGCTGTTTGCCGGAGATTGCATATTTGCGTGATGGTGCCAGCTGCGATTGTCATTTGTTTTAATGTCTTAGGGCTTGTTTGTTAAACACTTAAAAAGCACTTTTACGCAAGTCGAGACAAAACTTCTCTCACATACTTATCTCGGATTGCGTAAAATCACTTAAAAAAGCTATTCCCAAACATTACCCTAACCAGATGGGCCCTGTGCATTGTTCAAATTCTGAAATGAGTTATATTATTCACTACATATAAATATGTGTAATTTGCTGTAAATTTTGTGTTTTATGTTGATATGCTGATTTTAACATGTGTTGAATATGATCATGTTTTATATCTTGTGTTGCCTTTGTAGAAACCACTGTCAAACAAATAGAAGATGCATTCAAAGAATTCACAACAAGGGAAGACATTGCAATTGTGCTGATCAGCCAATATGTAAGGTTTTTTTTGTGTCATAGGACTGCTATGTTATTGAAAAAAATATTGCTAAGGGTATTTTTTTGGCAATTGCTAAGGGTATTAAGCATATATGGTCTTGCAAAAACTTCTAACTGCTCATTTTTCTGAAAGTAAACATGTCAGGGTGTATTGCTAGATGCCAGAAGTCCTAATGATATCATGGCCAAGAAAAAGGTCCTAACTAAATGGTGTCTGGTTATGTCTCTATAGTATACTGATCTCATTATATTTTGAGGAAACTCTGCCTAAAGCATTCTCATATCATATAGGTTTTCCCTCTTCTGCAATTTTATTTTGAGCTGAAGATTCATTTAGCTTTGCAAATATTATGCTCTGATATATTGTGAAATTTTTGTATCTATGATCTGGTATAATTAATATAATGGTTAGTCTGTCCAATGCCACTGACCAATAACTTCATTCATGATCATTTAATGTTGTTGTGTTTCATGCAATCTGGTATTGGAATTTTCCATGCACTTGTAATTTTTGGTGTCATATGGAGGATCTAATACTCTATTATCAATAATCAGGTTGCAAACATGATAAGGTTTCTAGTTGATAGCTACAACAAGCCTGTTCCTGCGATATTGGAGATTCCTTCTAAAGATCATCCTTATGATCCCGCCCACGATTCAGTTCTCTCACGAGTGAAGTATTTATTCTCTGCTGAATCTGTGGCATCTGGGAGACGTTAAGCATCTGTCTTCTGTTAGAAACATTTTGTTTTTATTGTTTAAGCTCGTTATTTTTATGCATATTCCTGTTTGCTGTACATTTGAGACTTCATTCCATAACCAGTGAGTAAATTCAGCCTTATGGTGATTACTTGATCTTTTTATTCGTTTTCTTTTTTCCTCAAGTCAAGTAACCACTTTATCAGGTGCTATTGCAGTACAAATATTTGTTTGAGGTTATCCTTTGCAATAAATGCACTTGTGCAATTGAAGAAAGCGTTATGAGGTCAAGACGGAACTTGTTATCTCTCTTGTACTGCACAATATATGATTAATTTCAGTTTCTGGTTCAACCTTGCTTTATGAGAACCTTACACTTCTGCCCTTCTGTGATTATCCGTACCATTGATGCTGCAATTTTTAGTCGCCATCCTCCAGGGCCTAGGCTCTTTTTCCCCGTGCATCAACTAACAGTTATATACTTATATAAGGAGCAGCTTCAAATGTCTCGTACTGGCAGTGGTTTTCTTCTTTCCTCCTTCGACGAATGCCTGACGAAATAATTTTCCCTTCAATATATTATGCACCCACAAGCTCATGCCTTCTAATGTCTAAATATGCCCTATTGTATAGATGATTTAGAGAGTTAAATCTGTCAGCCTTGAAGGATGTTTGTTTTGGTTCAATAGAGGTAAGGAAGAGATTTCGATTTTTAATGGAAGGGAGGGGAGGGGAGTAATGTGTGCTTTGGTTCCATTCATTCATTGTTTTTTTTTTTTTTTTGGCTTTTTCACATAGAAAAATAGTTTTGTTAGAATTTATCAATTTCTTATTCTAAAATGTCAAAACTTTTAATCTTAAAAATGTTAAAATTTTGACCTTACATGCAATTCAAATCTTATATATTGTTTGAAAATTTTCTATTAATCTATTTTTCAGAAAAAATAATTTCAAGTTTACATTTATGACATGATGGCCTGAGAGTGTAGCAAAAATATAAATGACAGAGGCGTGATTATAACATTTAACTTAAGTAAAAGACACTTTTTACAAAAAAAAAAAATCTAGGATTAATCTGGTCTTGTAAGATTCATTTTCAAACCTTTCCTTCCTCCAAAAACTTCAATTTAGAGGAGGGGAGAGGAGCTGCTGTGTTGAATCAAATAAAAGGAATGGAGCATTTCTCATCCAAACAAGAGGAAGAAAAGCAAATCCCATTCCTTTGCCGTGGAAGCCCCCAACCAACGGATAGAAAATGACCATATGAAAGTACTGATACAAATATAGTTGCCATCAATTTGTGACTCACCGCTAGAACTCAACAGCTTTAAAAAGGGAGACAAGATAGTATATATGTATTAACATGTAGAACAAAAACAATCAAGTCTTAATTGCACCTATCCTTCAACAATTTAGAATTTTCTATGCTTGAACAAGAACAGAAATCAGTATTATCTTAGTCACATAGCAGCTGTGTTACACACTAACAGGTGGCAAATGAAATAATCTTATCGAAGTTCATATTATCCTCAAGGTACATTGAGAATGTAAGCTAAAGAGGCTACATTATTGTGTCCAAAGCAGTACAAAGAGATGGAACGCTACGGAAAACAATTGGGGTAGTTCAGAAGTGTCGAGGATGTGAATCATATTCAAACTTATCAACTCGTTTTCAAGGAATTGCAGATTTTAACGACTTGGTGAAGTTTTCTAATTCTTTCAACCCATCCTGGGGAGATTTGGCCTCACCAAGCAACTTCACCATAGCACTGCCAACAATCACACCATCAGCTCCCCATCCTGCTATCTGTATCAAATCAAATTATGCGATTCAGTATTTAAGTAACTGCATCAAGATAGAAGCACCAAAAGTCATGGGCAGAGAACAAACAAGTTTTGCATGCTCCGGTTTTGATATGCCAAAACCAACTGCCACAGGCTTCGTTGTTGCCTGATAAGAAAATACGGTAGTCGATAAAGGGTATAATCGTGATGGTAAACGCTAACAATGTGACCATGGTGTGCAGGCTTTTAAATTTTCACCCAGTTTCATGATAGCCTTCTGTTATCAATCGTGCATGATCAATTGCCAGCACAAGCAAGTTGCAACCAAGGAGATGAGAGAGGAAGAGCAGGTTAAAAGAGTGACAAGAATTTAATACAAGATTTTCATAGCAAAATATGGCTTCAAAAACGGGGAAAAACTTTTACTTCAGGGGAAAAAGAAAAAAAAACTTTTAATCAAAGGTTCAAGACAAAGTTTAAAAAGACAAACCTCTTTAATTTCATCCAAAAGAGCCTGAACCTTATCACTTACTGATGCTCGAGTTCCAGTGACGCCAACTGAACTCACCTATATTGCAGATCAAGAAATGGTCAATGAATAATGATGTTTTATCCGCATAATATCACCAAATAGATGCAATTCATTTTCTGTTCACTATTTTTGTATCTTATTTTCAATATTCTAGGATAAGAGGCAACTTGATATTGCTGTCAATCCGCTGAAGTGCAAACAGAATCAGCAGATAAGACAGAATGCAAAAGTGAAAAGAACATTATGATAGGTTTCTTGATATTGGTGATGCATTTTTCCACTTCTGATAGCCACTAATTGACCCACCAACCCTCATTCTTTTGCTTATCTTTTTACCTAATGAAACCAGGTGATTCTTCTGCATTGTATTCCTTCCTCTTGAGGATAAACTTGATCATTCATTATTCTTTAACAGCTAGTTACAATAATGCATCATCCGAATGGGACAAATCCAAACTTGGAACCAAGTTGTCCATCATTTAAGGCCTAAGTTAAATGATTAGCCATTAATAAAAACAAATAAGCCAAATTAACAGAGAACTTGAGGACAAGGCCTCCCTGATTACCTAACTTTTGACCTATGGATGCGTAAAAGCAATAAATACATCTAATACCAAAGGAATTTGAATTCCATTCTGCTACATTATGTCCTCGAGTTTGTCAATTATGCAAAATTCAATTTAGAAAAAAGTGGGGGCCCTTGGGGGGGGGGGCGCTCGAGAAGTGCAAAGTTATGGTTATTAGGGGAGAAAGGGGGGGAAAGGAGCTACCATGATTGAAAGTTGGAACAGATTCTTACAAGATAGATAAATCCCTCTGAAGCTTCAACGATGGCTTTCATCCGGTTTGTTGGAGTAGTGGGGGTTGTGAGGAGTACCTTAATCACATCAGAGAAACAAGTTTTTAAACAACATCATTGACTGGCAGATTTAACAAATATATTGCAAAATGTAGAATCTAGAAATTAAAAGTGAAGTTGATCACAAGAAGCATTTCATTGTTCCACCACCACTATAAAGTCTTCTCTGTTCTGCTTGACTCGACAATTCCATTTCATAAATTCCTATTACAAAGTATAAAAGAAGTTTACCACTACATCTCTAACATTATGACCAACGGTTAAGAAACAAGACACCTCATCAAGAATTCAGGGACAAAGTGAGACAGCAATTTAAAGGTAGACAAACCAATTCAATCCCATTTTTCTTAGCTTCCATCCTCAAAGCTGTTGTCTCCTCCAGGGGGACATCAGGAACCACAAGCCCTAAAAAGATAGGGACAAGTAATATAATATTCAAATACGTACAGTGGAAAGAAACAGAGAAAATGTTGCTTTAGTTCAAGAACATGCAAAAAAACTCCCTTGAATTTTGGTTCACTCGCAAACGGTCCCCTTTGTGTTATCTCACTTACCTCTCCTTAAACTTCAATTTTAAGTGTAGCACGTGAAATAAGAGATTGGAACTGCTTTCCAAATCTCATTTATGCTTTCTATTACATTATTTGGCATAAGTGGTACAGAGTTCAGAGAGAGAGAGAAGAGAGAGAAAGAGAGAGACTGAAATCTGATTCTTCACATTCGTAATGCATGCATGCACGTGTATATGTATCGTGTGCTAGCGTAACAGAACCAACAGACTACTGACCCACTTGACTAACTAATTCAGTTACAGATTGCAATTATGAATTATGCCACGTATACAGTCCTTTCCCCACTAATGACCCTACTCCTTGAGATAATCACATAACAATACTCCCCCCCTAAAAAACATCCTTGCCCACAAGGATAGACTGAGTAGGTGGGGCGGAAGTCGGAAATTCGGGAAATTGATCCTTAATGGAAGATAAATCCTCCTAAGTAGCATCCTCGGTTTTTGCGTAGGACCAGTGGATGAGAACTTGAGTGATAGGCAAAAGCCCACGTTTGATAATCCTTCGACCCAATATAGCGACGGGGGTTAGGGAAAATTGGCCATCATCATCCACCAGTGGTAGAGCTGAACTCACGGAGGACCCGTGACGTGCAGAACGTTTCAACAAGGAGACATGAAACACGGGGTGTATACGGGATCCTGCTGGAAGCTTGAGCTCATAAGCGACCTTACCAATACACTTAAGTATCTCAAATGGCCCAAAATAACGTGCAGCAAGTTTGTGAAGGGAGGAGTTGTTGATCATATTCTTGCGGAAAGGATGGAGCTTCAGAAAAACATGATCACCTATCCCAAATTCCCTGTCGTTGCGGTGCTTGTTGGCCTGTTGAACCATTCGATGTTGGGCTTTAAGCAAGTGTCCTTTAAGCAACTGGAGAGTGAGTTCCCGAGAAAGGCAAAGATGATCAACCATGTCATTAGCAGAATCTCTTGGAAGATATGGAAGGTGAGTCGGGGGTGCGATGCCATACACTGCCTGAAATGGGGTCATGCCGATAGCTGAATAGTGAGTGGTGTTGTACCATAACTCTACCAGGGGTAGCTAGCGAGCCCATTGCTTCAGAAAATCACCAGTCATGCAGCGGAGATAGCACTCCAAGCAACGATTCAAGACTTCCGTTTGACCGTCTGACTGGGGATGGTATGCCGATGAATACTGAAGCTTAACCCCATATAGGCAAAACAACTCCCTCCAGAATCTCCCGCAAATCTCCCGCAAAAGATAGGATCCCTATCTGTAACAATAGACTTAGGGAACCCGTGAAGCTTAATAATGTTATCCATGAAGACTTGAGCAACATCCACAGCAGAGAAGGGGTGTTTCAGAGCAATGAAGTGAGCGGCTTTACTCAGGCGGTCCACCACTACCAAAATAGTGGTCTTGGAGTAGGATTTAGGCAGCCCACTAATGAAGTCCATTGAGAGTTTGGACCAAATGTGATCAGGGATGGGTAATGGTTGAATCAACCTCGGAGAAGCTACTGTTTCATATTTAAAACGTTGGCAAGTTTCACAGGTTCAAATAAACTCGCGAACGTCTTTCTCGAGCCCCTTCCAGTAGAAAACAGAAGCAAGTCGCTTGTATGTAGGAGTCATGCCAGAGTGACCCCCCAATGCATCAGCGTGAAAGAACTTGAGCAAGTCAGTTCGAAGGGTTCGATCTGCACCCACCACCAGACGACCCTTCCGCCGAAGTCTATTATTGTGCCAAGAATATTGAGTATGAGAGGTGGGGTCCTGCTCCAATTCCATAATGAGTTGCTGCAAGTGGTCATCCGTCACCCAAGATCGATTAACGCGGTCATACAGATCTGTTGTTGGAGATGTAATGGCTGTTACAAAGCCCTCCTGGCAATGAGACAAGGCATCAGCTGCAATATTCTCCTTACCCCGACGATATTCAATCTCGTAGTGAAGGCCCCAAAGCTTGTTGAGCCATTTGACTTGCTCCGGTGTAACCGACCGCTGCTCCAATAAGTGTTTAAGGGGTAGATGATCAGTGCGTATTACAAAGGGTCGACCTACTAGATATGAACGCCATTGTTTGACTGCGAAGACAATGGCCATGAGCTCCCGTTCATATGCCGATAGTGACCTCTTCCTGGCCCCGAATGCCTTGCTTGCTAGTGGATGACCATTTTGAACTAACACAGCCCCCATCCCTATGCTCGAGGCATCCGTTTCGATGAGAAACTTGTCATTAAAGTTGGGGAGGCCCAATGTTGGTGGAGAAGTCATGGCTTCTTTGAGAGTAACGAATGCCTTCTCTGCTTCTGGTGGCCATTGGAACTTAGCCTCTTTCTGCAGTAACATCGTGAGAGGTTGACAGATGACGCCAAAATTACGGATAAATCGGCGATAATACCCAGCGAGTCCCAAGAAACCCCGGAGTGCACGCAACGACGTGGGCTTCAGCCAAGCTTGGATGGCGGCAATCTTATTAGGATATGCTTCAACTCCCTTGGCTGAAATGCGATGCCCCAAATAATCGACCTGTGTTGTGGCGAAAATACACTTACTGGCCTTGGCAAATAACGAATGTTCGCGCAAGAGGGAGAGAGCCTTGGAGAGGTGATCCATATGTGATGGCCAATCCCTGCTATAAACCAGAATGTCGTCAAAAAACACGAGAATAAATTTCCTTAAGTAAGGGCGGAAAACAGAATTCATTAAACTCTGAAAGGTTGCAGGGGCGTTGCTCAAACCGAACGGCATGACTAAAAATTCGTAGAGCCCCTCATGCGTACGGAAGGCCGTTTTTGGAACATCATCAGGATGCATGCGTATCTGGTGATACCCAGAACGTAGGTCGAGCTTGGAAAAGTAATGTGACCCTCGGAGTTCATTAATCAGTTCCTCAATAAGAGGGATGGGAAATTTATTTTTTATAGTTGCCTTGTTAAGTCGCCGATAATCCACACAAAATTGCCACATATCATCCTTCTTGTGGACCAAAACAACAGGGGCTGCAAATGGGCTCTGGCTATCGCGAATCACCCCAGCATGAAGCATTTGTCGAACCTGCTTTTCAATCTCATCTTTTTGTAGGGGACCATATCGGTATGGACGGCTACTGATTGGTTGATCTTCCTTGAGGAGAATCCGATGATCAACCGTGCGAGAAGGGGGTAGCTGTTGAGGTTCTACAAAAACATCATTGAAGGAGTGGAGCAGGTGGTCTAGCTGGTCTTGCTGGCTGGTGGTAAGGGATGACTCGCCACAGATAGGCATTAAAACAGCAGCATTGCCTGGTAACGCATAAATGAGAAACGAATGAGCAGCTCTGCGAAGGTCAGCCATGGTCATCGATGTGTCCGTAATCCCAATAGGTGGGGATCCCAACCCATGTAGTTCACAATAACGGCCCTTATGCGAAAAGGCCATAAACTTCTGATTCATATCGAGAATGATACGTCCCAAGCGAGCTAACCATTGGGTCCCCAAAATGACATCAAAAGTTCCCAGTGCCATAACTAGAAAATCATCCTCAAAATTCACATTGGCCATTGACCATGATAACTCGCGACAGTGTTTGTCAATTAGTAAGGTGCGACCACTAGCAACGCCGACGCATAAGCCGTTGCCACACTGGATAGGTAGGCATAGCCTCCTGGCTACGGAGGCATCCACGATGTTATGCGTGCTGCCCGAATCAATGAGAATAACCACCCTCTGTTTTTTGATATGCTTCCACCTTCAGAGTAGAGCACCCCTCACGACCTTCAACAGCATTAATGGTCGCTTGGACGTGATCATCGGTTGAAAGCCCATCAAGTTTATCGTCAGCATCAACGAATTCATCTTCATCCTGTGCTGGAACGGCTAACATCATAATTTGTGACTCCTTACATTTATGAGAGCTAGTGTATTTGTCATTACACCAGTAACAGAGACCTTTCCTATGACGCTCCACCATGTCCTTCTTAGATAATGTCAAGGATGCCTTTCTGTAGTTGGGAGTTGTAGATGAAGCTCCCGAACTAATGGAAGACGGAGCCCCGGTGTATTTCAAGGATGCCGATGATGGAACACGCGCCGATGGAGCAGAAGCAGAGGTCATAAGAGGAGTAGATGGGACGTAGTTAGTAGTACGTTGCTTCGTCGAAGAGACTGTGTCACAGAAGCCACGAATGGAGCGTTCTTGAACACGGGCCATTTGCATAAGGCTTGCTAAACTAGAAAGCTGGAAGGCATCTACCGCGGATTGAATGTCAGCCCTAAGGCCTCCGATGAAACAGTTCATGGCAACGTCTTCAGGAATATCTGTCTCGGTGAGTAACTCATCGAAAGCGTCGATCTACTCATCCACCGTCATTGCCGCTTGTTGTAGTTGCTTAAGCTGCACCATTGGATTGAGATGCTTGATATATGTAAAACGAGCCTCCATATGAGAGAAGTACTCCTCCCACGAAATATCGTCTTCGTGCCTCCTCTTCATAAAGGTAAGGTGCCATTTAAGCGCCTTGCCTTCAAGATGAATACTGACCAGCCAGATCCATTGATTGCTTGGGGTACCGTCGACAGCAAAAAATTGACGGCAGCGGTAGGACCACCCGCGGAAGTCGGCACCGTCGAATCTTGGAAACTCAACGCGGCTCTGTTTTGTTGGTGGTAGGTAGCCAATCATGGTCGTGCGAAGGGTTCCAAACTGCATGTGAGGTTGGCGTACAAAGCTTCCAGTTGATGCTCCCGGTTGTTCGCCCATCCTTGAGGGCGTAAGGTTCTTCATAGTGTTACTAAGGTCCTGCAAGCATGTTTCAATGCGGAGCATGGATTGCTTGAGGTCACCAATATCGATCGTGTGCTGTTCCAGTTGAACGTGGTTGTTTTCAGCAGCCACAGCATAAGAGTCTAGTCAGCGTTCAAGGTCACCTAGCTTGTCCGAGTAACGAGTCTCCAGCGCCATGACCAGAGAGAGGCTCTGATACCAATTGGTACAGAGTTCAGAGAGAGAGAGAGAAGAGAGAGAAAGAGAGAGACTTAAATCTGATTCTTCACATTCGTAATGCATGCATGCACGTGTATATGTATTGTGTGCTAGCGTAACAGAACCAACAGACTACTGACCCACTTGGCTAAATAATTTAGTTACAGATTGCAATTACGAATTATGCCACGTATACAGTCCTTTCCCCACTAATAACCCTACTCCTTGAGATAATCACATAACAATAAGAATCCCTAAATAAGCCAGCTAATCAGAATGATACAATGATCTCCAGGCAATTATTGAAGACTTACCATGTACACCAACGTTGCTAATAGTGGACATAAATCTATCAATACCACGCTTGAGTATTGGGTTGTAATAAGTGAACAGCGCAATCGGACAAGACACTTGTGGAATAACCTGTCAAATTAACAATTCAGAATAGTCATCTGAATATGAATCTAAAACTACTTTGACCTGAGCAAACAATAACAGGAGATTTCTCAGATGTCCCCGTCCTTTGGAGTAATTGTTTTGACAACTATGGAGATGTGTGTGCATGTTTCTTCTATATAAGAGAGATATACTGTCAAAGATTCAAATTGGTACAATACTCTATGGTTTCATGTTTTCTTGTGTTCAACCAGGATGGCTAAAATAATATGCATGTATGTAATCTAGCAGCAAATTCTTCTCTATGAACATATTTCCTAGATGCCATAAAATCTAATCGCATCTCCTTCCCCAGGACAGAGTAAAGGATCCAACCACAGGTTCAGAACAGCTATTTGCACAGCCATCTTATCAGTGAAAAATAAGAAATCTAAAGAGTAAAGGAAATGAAGAGCCGCAGGAACGCGATTGAAAATAGGTTTTGACATTGATATATAATGAGTAGCAAGAAATTTTGACAGTGTTACCTCCTTCAACATAGATATAATTGCATCAAAGTTGGTACCCCTTGCCAAGGAACGGGTAGCAGCAGCCTGAATAGAAATACTCATCAATATGAGGATTGGACATTACATATCACCACTCACCATAGTGCACAAAACCTTCAAACCTGGATAACAGGACCATCTGCCAAAGGATCAGAGTATGGAACGCCAAGCTCAATTATGTCAGAGCCACATGAATCAAGCACTTTCAGTGCTTCTGCTGTCGTTGAAAGGTCGGGATCACCGGCAGTGATGTATGGGATGAAAGCCACCTTGACACAAATAGATTTCTTAGAGGAACAAAATCATTTGCAATTTTGAAAACGGAAAGATTTAAAACTTAAATTGAATCAAATGCAATACTTTATTTCAGGTGGTCAAAGTTTCAGTGTTAAACATGGTAAACTAAGTTATCTAGTCCCTATTTAAGCAGCGGACTAAGAAATGATACTGCGATATCCAAAAGTAAGCTTATTCTCATTGTGATACTGCATAGACCAAACAATTTTATCATCTGCTTATTCTCATTGTGAATAGATGTGCATAACATTAGCTGTCTTCTTTTACTAATTTGGTTGAGCAGGATTCATCAATGCGCACAGAATATTATAATCACTTGAGAGAATCAGCACTCTACATGACCCATAGCATAATGTTAGACTCCAGAATTATTTCACCAGCACTCAAATTTATTCCACTGCGACATGCAGTTGACATTTCTTGAAAATCACATGCCAAAAGCTCAGTTCATCTTCCAGTATCTTCAAAATGACTTTGAAAAGATTCCAGTACAGAAAAGGAGTATACATGATTCGTGCATGGCAGGCAGAATGCTATGTGGATGAGGGGAAGAAACAACAAATCCAAATATATTTAGCTAAATAAACAATTAACACCGGGAGCCTTCTACATCCAAAAGTGCTCAACTACAACCTCTTTGCTATAAAGACAAAAATAATCAATATATGAAAATAATCAATAAATACAAGTTGAATTGTGACATAAAGGAAATAAGAAGTCCATGATACGCAGCAGCAATAGAAAAAAGTTCTTACTTTTCCCTCTTTTTTCAGTCTGGTGAATGTTTCGGAGAGCCCCACAGATTTTGTGGTGCTGGTAGCAGCCATTGGAGTGAATCTTCTAAGTGATAAAATAGGTTTCTTGGAGGGGTAAAAAGTCTGGAAATTGACCTCGTATTTCTTCAGTTGCAAGAAACTGGATTTCAATGCAATAGCCATAAAGAAGGTTCCTCTGTGACTGAGTGATTTACACAATGGTTTAAGCAGAAGATTAGTTAAATTAAGAGTTTAATAACGCAATATTAATGAAAATGAGAATGTAAGTTCTTTTTTTTGGAATACAAATACAAATGTCAGTCTCCTAAAAAGAGGCCATGGCTCCCCCACGGATATGAAGGACCAGTTTGGTTGGGCGAAATTTCCCGAAATGGAAATCAGCCTCCTTTCACCTGCACGCCCGTTTGGCTGCACGGAGAGAGAAAAGTGCGGCGCTGATTCCCTCTTCTCCGTCAAGTCTCGGCCAGCGGCGACGTTGCTGCACCGAACTCTCTCACCCCTGGCTTCCCAAGTCATTCTCCCCCAACTACTGGCCCGACCCACTGATTTTCTCTCACCTCCGGCAATCAGCCAAATGAAAGGGCATTCGTAAATCCCGAATACTATGTGTGCGAAAAACTTCCTAGTTCCTACTATCCATACCTATCCGAATAGGATAAGGATAAACTAAAACTAAATTCGAAGCTATTCATCGATTGCATCCAGAGAAAGCAGAGACAACCCACCTGTGAGGTGTTCGAAACCAGGCTGAGAACAAGATCTGTGTGGCGAGCTCGAACGGCCAAGAAGTATATAAAAACAGCTCTTTCCTCGCCTAGTGAAAAAGTATAGGCAGTGAGGAGGTCCAAGCGTATTATTTCCTACTCTGTTTGGGCTAATACGTGAATCGAAAACTGTCACCTTGTGAGTGCAACTGATGTAACTCGTGCCTCGGGGTTACGTTGCGCCTTGAGACGGATATATAGCTTTTTTTTTTTTTTTTTCGATCGTATGCGTAGCTTATTGGCTTCAATGGATATTTGTTGAAGCTATCGCAAAGGAATATTTAAATGCGCTATTTAAAAATATTATATATATATAATTATATTGCAGTTTATAAGAAATGTAGATTAATTTGATTTAAAATATTAAATTTAAATACTTTTAAATAATGTATTTAATTTCTTTAGTATCTTTGATAAAAATAAATTGATTTTTATATTAAATATTAAGAAGAATTTGTACAATTCTTTCCATTGAAGGTAAAAGGGGGGATAAATGTCGATAAATCCAAATTTAAACATTTTAGAAGTATATAAATATTTCTCCATTTTAATCTCTATTCACTAAAATAATAGAAGTATAAAAATTACTAAAGGATGAGTAATAAATCCAACCGATTAAAACATGTCTTGAGGAAAATTTAAGATTAAACATTAAATGACTTGAGAAAATATTTTATACTATTGATTAAAAAGGACTATATCTTAGAATATTCACTGTATTTAGAGCCAAAATATACAAAGAATTTGATTGGGCGTACTCCTTTGCAATAATTTTCAATAAAGATTTAACAAATATAATTTTGGTTAGAAAAGGTTAATTTTATTGAGGATATCTAACATTATTTTTCCCCCAACGCCACAATAATTTGAGAGCGGTATATAAGGAAGGATGTTATAAAAATACGTAGATAAGACAACCAAATTATAAGTCATTTTTTAAAGAGAGATTTACGGATATGTCATAAAATTTGAGAATTAAACGGTAAAACACTTCTTATTATTGCAACTAAACACGAAATAATTCATATTTTATAAAATTTCTAGACCCTTACATAAAATTCGGTTATTTTTTAAGTTAGGGCAATCAGGTCCTTGTTGAAAGTTGTTAAATTAATAGTACTATCACGTGTATTTGATATAAGAGTTAATTAATTTTTATTTAAAAAATTAAGAAAACTAAATATAATATTTAAAATATTTATATATAACTGAATTATATATCCGTTTATAAGTTAGATAAATTAATTTTTTAAAAAAGGTTGATAAAAATAATTGTTTTTAAATAATATATTTAACTTCTTGAATTTTTTAAATATAATCGAATAATTCTAACGTCATTCTAGATCAAAATGGAACATCCAAAGGGGAAAAAACAGCAATGATCCAAGGCATTTTATGTTAAGGACCTGTCAAATATATAGGACGAGTGCTATAAAAAGAGAGGACGAAGCAACATTCTAGAATTGCTCTTTTGTTAAAAGGGGAGAAAAAGTATTCCTAGTGAATAGTGTGCGTGTGGGTGTTTAAATACAAATCAAAATAAAACTATATTTATATATTTATCTTATAGATTGTAAATCATATTAAAAAAGTGGTTTTTTAAAAAAAGTCAACTGACTCTTATGATAAGTAGACAAAGTTTGTTATTATTATTTTGTATCATATTACATGATCTGGGTGCTTGTGTTTAGTCATTTGTCTAGTTTTATTTTGAATTATTGGAGGTTAAAATTGATTTGGACAGCCAAGGTATAAAATGAAACATTGTATCTTGGCCCCAAATAAAGGAAAGGGAAAAGAAAATAACCGTTGTATCATTTATATACATACACGTGTGTGTGTGTGTTTAACCAATCATCTGCAATGATGCGTAGCCCCTTTTTTTTTTTGGTTGGGTTATGAATAATGCATTCAAATCACTCTGAACTGAACTCAGCATTAATCCCTTTGTAGACAATAATGCATAACTTTTAACCAAACTATGAAATCTGCCTTCTTTTGTGATCGTTGTCTCTTGCCCTCTCACGGCACAGAATATGGACTGTTTATCAATCTTTAAAGTCCAAATGCTTAAGTATTGATTTTGTTATGATGTGAAGAAAAGCAAACCTTTTGCTTTAAACCCTACTCTTTTTTAAAAAAAAAAAAAAAATTTGGTGTGACTGGCAACAATTTAAAATAGTTACATGTCAGTCTTGGAGCGGATAAAAAAATAGTTAACTAGTTGCTCCTACAAAATGCAGGTTTTTTTATGATTCAGTTTCTCAGGATTTTCAATTTATACGTAAAAATGAGCATTCTGGTCACTTGTTGTTTTAAAAATGATATAAAGGGATCAACGTTCTTAATCAATATTTTATAGGTCTGGACCCCAAAATGCCATTATTCTTGCTTTGTTTAAAAGTATCATCTTCCCAAAATAAAACTTAGCGTGTGTTTTTTTTATTACTTTTTAAAAAACAAGAGTAAGAATATTTTTGAAAAATCCACTTGGAAAGTAAAAAATTAGAAAGAAAGTCAGTTTAAAAAAGTACCTTTCAACTGCTTTTATAAAAAAAAAAACTTTGCAGATATCATTTTATAAAAGGAATTCTGCTCAACCATCTTAAAAATATTTTGAATCATGTTTACGGTTCAATGGACTAAAATGTGTACTTTTAAAAACGGATGCAAAGTATTTATAAAAATAAAATAAAATAAAATAAAAGGTTTTTAAAAGTATCCTATTACATTAATGCTGATATTTATGATGGATTGAGCTTATTTGCGATAAAAACTTTCAAACACCGGGGGATTAAAGGAAACTCTTTTGTCGATAGTTTAGAGTTGGTAAAGTAAACCAACTTGTTGATTACGGTGTGAGATGGATTCAAATACTTGTTTCTATATATGTTGACATTTCCCCAACCTCACTTTTTTTTAAATTTTATTTTCCAACTTTTTTATATTTTTTTACATATGATATTTTTCAATTTGGACTTGAAATATCTTTTTTTTTTTTTCAATATCTAAAATGAAATATTTTTTTTTATAAATTTAATTTATAAAAATATATCACAACTTAAACATAAAATATCTAATTCAAATTTTAGATAATACAGCTTAAAGATATATAATACAATTTACATGATTGAATTTAAACTAAATATAAATCAACGAAGTGATCAACAAACATTCAATATTAATTAGGTTTACGTTATTTTCAGAAGTTGTCCACATAAATTTTTATAAATCAATTATAATTTTTTTTTAAAAAATAGGTTGACGGATTAACTAACCGTTAATGCGAGTAAAAAAAACTCATATCCAAATGGGCCAGTATTTAGCCAACCCAAGCTGTCACAGGTTAGCGGGCTCAACCCATATTATCAATTCTACCATAGTCTCTACTAATGATGTGTATATATCTCAATTCAACGCTCATAAATATTGGTTATTATTATAATCTGTTGTATGGTAAATTTTTCAATATTTAACTCTACATGTTCTTTTTTTATATCTGTTATTTCAATATTCGTTATTTTTTTTATTGAAATCACCCTCATTGTTGAAACCTTAATATAATAATAAGTGAATAATATAAATATATTATCATTTTTTATAATGAAATTTGTCATTACATATTACTTATTTATTATAAGATTTCTTAGCCACCATATATTTTCACTGGCATCTCAGTAATTTTCTCCAAAAGTAAAAGAGTTGAATGTTCTGAAAACGAAAAGAGATGGTTGGGGAAAAAACAAAAGAAAAGAGATGGGTGGAAACGTAAATGGCTCAAAATGAAGCCCCTTTTTGACAAATAGAAACTTTTTTTTTTTTCTTTCTTTTTTTCTGGCACAAAAGAGCAAAATTTTTTTAACTGAGGATAAAGCCACCACTCTAGGCCTCGTCTCTCCTTAGCTTAGCTTTCACAGAGAGAGAACTTCAACCTCTCCTGAGTAGGAAAAAAGGCAGAACTAAGAACAAAGCACAGCTCTAGGTTGCAGGAATTCTCTCTCCTTCATGTAGATAGGAATTGGTTCCTATACGCGTTTTCTCAACTCGACTCAACTCCCTTCAGTTCGAACTCATGGCAAATAATCCTTCCGACGCCCCCGCCGACGATTTCCTCGAACAAATCCTTGGGCTCCCGACTTTTGCTTCCGCCGACTCTGGCTTAGCCGGTACGGCTGCCCCGCCTCAGATGATGCTGCAGCTCAACTCCGGCGACTGCACCGACCACCTCGCTTCTGTTGGCGCTGGCGGCGGTAGTGGTGCCTTTCATTCACCGGTGTATCAGCTAGGCCTGAGCTTGGAGCAAGGGAAAGGAGGTTTTCTGAAGCCCGAGGAGGCTTCTGGAAGCGGGAAGCGATTTCGTGAAGATATGGTTGATAATAGAGCGAAGAATGTAAGACAAGTGTTTATTGCTTTTTTCTTTTCTCCCCGTGCGTCGTCAGTAATCCGCTGAAATGGACGAACTGATTTTCACAAAAGAGAATTCATGCTTTGTATTTCCTTTTCGAGTTATGATCGTCAGTTGAAAGCGGGCATAGCGGTTCAATGGTTGATTTTTTTTCCCCGTTTCAGTGAGAAATAGTATATGGTACATAGTTTGTAAAACTGATTATTCCCCAGTCCACCCCCTCTCCTTTTCATTTCCTCCGACGTATTCGCGAGATGACTCATCATTTCAGCATAGTCGAGCTTCTATCACGCTGCTATGTTGTAGAATAGTTTTGTTCGTAGCGAGGTAAACTGGCGTTTCGTTCGGTCAAGTTAAATCTCATTTTTGTTCAATAGCTGACATGACAGGGATGGAAATATAATGTTTCTAAGCAGTTAACTGTAAGAGCTCGGGTTTTGACAATTGAGCTGTATTAGATTCATTTTTGTTTAGTAAATAACAAATAAGTATAATAGCATTTGACTGATGTTTAATGATGAAATTTATGGATGGCCGGGATCTAATGCTATAACACAATCTGATGCAAATGAAAGTGGTAAGGGAGACGAAGTTAAGCGAATCTATCTTCAGTATCCTGCAAAGTTTTGTCATTCGGTCATGTTATGCCGCCACCACTCTGGCCCCATAACCCCTAAATGGTGCAGAGAAAGCTTTTGATGATTTAACGCCCAAGCATTAGTATGGTTTTCTTCTTTGTAATTGTTGAATCTCAGAGATGATATTGAATTGGTTGTCATGTTAAAATAGATTTATTGGCAGCGCCTTTACTGACTTACTGTTGCCAGCTAGATATAGATTGTAGACATTGAAGATAGTTCTCATCAGATTGTCATGCCTGGGGTGGATTTCTGTTCCTGGACGACTAGCAGTATTATTTGATCTCTTTTTGTTGTTGTAACAGTTCAACTATTAGAAATTGAACAATTTTATTAGAATTCCAGTTTAAGGTCTTATCTGGACTGTTGATAACCAGAGGTCAATCTTTGACACTCATAGCTCTTGCCCCGTGGCATTGTTTCCATGGAGTGGTTTAAGCTGTGCAGGATTATGACACAATAGAAGACTGGGTTATTTAGGCATTTAAATTCCTACTGGGATGAATTTCCTAGGGTCTTTGAACCTGTTGATCCTACAGGAGATTACTTGATTTTGAGTAACCCATAGATAAAAGTTTTTGGTTCTGTGGCGAGAATCAAATTCTCATGATTGTTTCTTGGTCATTCCCCCTTTGGGAGGGAGTGGGGAACTTGTTGATCAAATAACTATTGGCCCTGATAATAGATAATCCTTTTGCAGGTTTTTCATGGGCAACCCTTGCCTACTACCATCCCTGCAGCTCCACATCCACCAGTAATGCGTCCGAGAGTCCGTGCTAGAAGAGGACAAGCTACAGATCCACACAGTATAGCTGAACGGGTGAGCTTCAGAAAATTTACACGAATCAAGATGTTCTGATTGCCTTGCTCTTGAAAATAAAAGATGGGCATAAACTGTTGAAAATTCACAAGTGCTAATTCCTTGATTATGCTCACGTCTTATTATTCTTTCACCTTTGAATAACAGTTGCGCAGAGAAAGAATAGCAGAAAGAATCAGGGCGTTGCAGGAACTTGTTCCTAGTGTTAATAAGGTATTGACTTATCCCATATGCCTACATGTCATGTTTGTTTAATCAAGTTGAGTTCTGCATGTAAATGGTAGAAAACTCAGGGTTTCTGTTTTTGGTTTCATGTTTGACCTGAAAAGTTGGAGAATAGATAGGGATTAGTTGGATAACAATTGTGGAGATGTATCTAACATCCTATGCTGCACTTGACTTGTAACCTATTGAGAAAGTATAACTTTTAGTACTTGAACTTTCCTTCAATTATCAATTTAGTTTTTGATCTTTGACTCGTTAAATCCTTGTAGTTTGTTGGGTAAAGGAATGGTAGGGATTGAGTTGTTCCAAGTTAAGAAGCTATAAGGACTGAGTTGTTTTAAAAAAAAATATAATGACTGAGATGTTCCTAGTTAAGAAAGTATATGGACTGAGTTGTTCTGATTTGAAATTTAAGGGATAAATTGATAATTGAGGAAAAATTAGCAACCAAAAGTTAAATTTTTCCTAACCAATTTGTGAATATCTAGAAGTATACCCTGAGAAACAAAAGTGAGATTACCAGTCAGTCACAATAAAAACAATGAGAGCAGTGCTGAAAATATAGCAGTTAGAGGTTTGCATTTGATTGATATTTTGGTAGTTAATGTTTTATTTCATGCTTGTGTGGGGCATAACCATCTCTTCTCCACCAAGCTTGTTGCCTTTCTTTTTCAGTGAATTTAATTTAGTAAATGCTGTTATTTAGAAAAATGTGAATTTTGGACATTGTTTGGCACAACTTCAAATGTTAATGTATAGTTTTTTTTTTAAATTTCTTTTCCTTCATTCTTTTTGGACTACCTGATAAAATAAATAGGCAGTATCATCATCAACAACAACAACAAATATCGAGGAAAAGTTCTAATTGATATTCTAGTCTTTTCTTCCAAGTCTTTTTTTTTTTGGGGGGGGGGGGCTTTTCTTCCAAGTATTAGATGTGGAGGATGTGGTTTTATGTGCAAAGTGATTTGAGGGAAAAATTTGGGAATTCCTCTTGATAAATGATCGGATGTTAACTAGTTAAGTTCATCAAGTGCAGTAGTTGTGTTACTAGTCCTGAAAGTGGCACCTGCTTTGATGGTCCCTATTGAATGCTCAGATGTTTAAATTGATGGTGTTCTATTATGATATATAAAATCTCCTGATCTACAGACCCAATATGTTTTCATGCTGCATTTTAAATTTTGCATGCTTTATGTTGAACATCAAGCTAATTGTTATTATTATTTTTTTTTAGTGGTTCTACTAAACTTCCTGACGTAGGTATTGTTATAATTGAAAAATGGAGAAGTGATTTATGATCGTTAAGGCTCATGTCTGTGGTGTCCTTTTTTCTCTACATTAAAGCTATATAGTGTTTCATAAGAAAATCATTTTCAAGATTCTAATGATTCAAATTTTGTTCTGCATTTGTGTTCTATTCAGACAGATAGAGCTGCCATGCTAGATGAAATTGTGGATTATGTCAAGTTCTTGAGGCTTCAAGTCAAGGTAGATGCCCCCCGTGCGCCTCATATATTTTATATTTATGTTTTAATGTCTTAAAACTGATCTTAATATTTATCCAAAACACCTGGTCTTTCTGTGTAATGAACAATAGCTTTTAACTTGATTTCATGGTTCGCCGGTTACACAAGCTGCTTAATCAATGAATTTTTAACTCTTCTCAGCGGGCTTATTGATTTGGATTCTACTCTTGGCCATGAACCCTACTAAAATGCTGGTTGCCACTTTGGATAGAGTCCTTCGACCCATGCATTTTACAGGGTCCAATTTAAACCAATCATCTTGGATTTATTGGTGAGTGTTGAAAACTTCTAATGACAGTTGTATATCATCTGGTTTTTCAGGTTTTGAGCATGAGTAGATTGGGTGGAGCTGGTGCTGTTGCACCGCTGGTAACTGACATTCCATTATCATCAGTTGAGGTAATTAATCTGAAGAAATATGATTTGCCAAGATTTATTTTGTTAGTTCATGTATTAACGAGTCTAGTATTGATCAGGAAGAAGGAAGTGAAGGTGGTAGAAATCAACCAGCTTGGGAGAAGTGGTCAAATGATGGCACAGAAACACATGTGGCTAAGCTTATGGAAGAAAATGTTGGGGCTGCCATGCAGTTCCTTCAATCAAAGGCTCTTTGCATTATGCCCATCTCTCTGGCTTCAGCGATATACCAGTCACAACCACCAGACACCTCCAGTATAGTGAAGCCAGAATCTAACCCTCCTTCATAGAACACAGGCACAGGGGTTTATGATCGAACGGTCCCATCCATGGCTCACCTAATACTGCTGGGACCCACTGGTTATTTGTCTGTTTCAAATACCCCCATAATTGGCTCGCATCAAGTTGCAATCAAAGTCAGATGCCATAGCTCTCTTTTTTAGCATTTCTTTCAGCTTTTGTCAATACAGGGTTCGATGTCAATGCCCAAGAAAAGATAAGTGGACCCCACCATGTATGATCAAATTTCAATTATAGGGTAAGAAATTGTCAAAGTTCATTTAATATTGATTTGCTTTTCTTTTTAGCATGAATGCGTGGGGGTAGTGGAACATGATGGAAGCGCTTTTATAGTGGGGCTTAGGTTTTGTAGTGGGCTGTGGGACCTTGTTAAAAGGTTAGAGTGGTGTGTAATATATATATTTTTATTAATTAATGATGTAATTCTAGAGATCTTTAAATGCAGAGCTGAAATGGATAATGGTTGCTTTAAGAATGCTGGGTGTCGCAAGTCCAGCAGAAAATGATGGTGCTTTTTGTTTGTTTATGGTGTGCCTGAGTTATTTATTCAAAAGTGATTACACTTATTTTCTCTATTCTCCTTGATCATTATTGGGTGATAAACCATTAGTAATGGAAGCACCAATAAGGATGTTCCCCTCCCTCCCTCCCTCTCTCTACGCACCCACACTAATTTATATAATCATATTATTGTACCGGTCTCCCTGGTCCAATTTTTACAATTTTAGATATATCATATAAAAATTTATGAAAGGTCGTTGTGACTTATTTTAGACTGTCCAAGGGTAGTTTCACACAATCTGAGATGAGTATGTGAGAGAGTTTTATCTCGATTTATGTAAAAGTATTTTTTAAAAGTGGTTGTCAAACGTGCTTCAAGTTATGGTACTGAGATTATGGCTGTATGATTTTATTCCAACTTTCAAATGATGAAGCTTTTCTGTCAAGTCACGTAGACACACCGTATGGTATAGGTAAAGTTTCATTAATAATATATTTCCAAGAGAGGGAATCTTCATTTAGATAATCTCCTCTCTATTGTCAATATCAGATCTTTCTATTGGATTTTGTTACGCTTCCCTCAGGCTAACAAAAAGTTGCACTTTTTGTATCTTTTAAAATTCGACAAAGCTTAGTGTTTTTATTTTTAAATTTGATTGTCATTCGTGTCAGATGTTTATGAATTTAAAGATGAAGCTAAATACTTTCCTTTTGATTTTCCCAAAGCGTTCTTCCATAGCCTTCTAGCGTGATCCTAGAGCCATGGTTTATTGTTGGGACAAGAACAAACTAAACAGTCTTACGCATCTTGCCCCCTTTAATTTTTAAAAAGCGAGAATCATGGACTGTTGAAAACAGTAACCTTTTTCAACACTAACTCAATAATTTAATCTATTAATTATTCAGTTATGTTAAGAGATTCTGTGCACTATCTCGGGAAAAAGTTTATTTTTTCAGTAGTTGCCAGATTTTTGAAAACTCAATATTAACAATCAATATTGATAAAGGTCAACATAATGCGCCTTATTTTATAGACTCTGTAATTTTTTTAAAAATGCATTTATTTAGAGTAATGTAGAGAAAAATCAGTGTATTTATCCGCAACAAGAATTCAAGCTTTTATATATGAAATGAAAGATAAAGGATTATTTTTAATTCTCAAATTTAATAAAATTATTTAACCAAAATACATATTTAATTTTCTTCTAAAATGTTTTTATAAATTATATATCTAAAAATACCGGAAGAAGTAAAAGGCATGGAGAGGTTGAACAAAAACAAAAGGCAGGGAGAGAGCAGCCAAAAAATATAAGGCCCAAATAAGTGGCCCAACAGTCATTTGAATGAATAGCCCAATGTTGAAGAGGCCCGTATTTCAAATCTTCGGGTCTCCTTTGCCGGTTTGCCCCTCGCTACTGCCATATTTTGCGGTGACAAGATATTTCATCCACCCGACATCCCTGTTTTGAGCAGCGACATTCTCTCCATTTCGCGCGCGCATTTGCTTATTCAATGTAATGGCTGTGTTGGAGCAAGCAATAGCGTCATCTAGCTTAAGGTATTTGCTTATTACCCCTCAAAACCCTAGTTCAAGACTCACTGTTCCTTCTGGGATCCAATGCTCAAACCATTCCTTAGCTTCTGTGCCTTCCATCTATTCTCGCTGCTGGAGGCAGTCCAAAACGAAGTGGAATGGCCGCTTGAAGTGCTCAACGGATGATTTCAGAGAGCAATCCTACGGCGATGACCACTACAATCAGTTTTCCGTGGCCTACCCTAAACCCGCGGAGATTCCTTGGAATAAAGAGCTTTGCAACTCTGTTAGTCTCATAGGCATTGTTGCCTGTCCCGTTGAAACTAAGCACTTTCCTTCAGGCAAAGTGACTGCTTGGACCCGCCTCGCCGTCAGGAAAAACGCTACCCAGACATCCTGGTATTTCATTTGCATTTCCCAGGACTCGTCTATCGTTTTGTTTCTTCCTTTTTGTCCGTCGATTTTGGCACGATTCAACTGCACATTTTTGTTGGCTTGCTCTTGGTTTCTTTAGTGCTCAACTATCACTGATGTCTGTAGATTTCCGAATAAACATTTTTTTTATGAGAGAATGAACGTTAAGTTTAAATTGGAAGATAGATTTTTTGAAGGAAAAAAGGGAACTTCTAAATGTTGGTTGTGGCATGGAATAGAATGTGGAGAGAAAGAAGATACGCACGATACCTCTCGCAACGAACGAAACATGAAAGGATCTGTCTGAGGTTTCTGAAATTTTATAAGCACGCTGCGCACTTGAACGATATCGAATTTGTCTACCGTGTGGCTCTAGAATCTAGTCTGGATATAAATAAAATGAATCGTCCGGCACTTGGTACTTTTATAGTTTTCCTATTTGATTTTTTTTAAAAAAACCGAAATACTCAGTAATACTTCTGAACTGACCGCTACTGAATGAATGGTCCATGAACTTATCCAAGTTCCAACCTGACATCATGCTGTAGCTCAGTTATGCTAACTCCAGCGTTATTGTAGGTGACATATCCTAGCTGTTTAAGAGGCTTGTGGAACAACGCAATCAGTACTTTAAATTTCCATTACAATTTATGATCCAGTATCACTTGACTTACTCATGATGTCAGTTTGATTGTATTTTTGGTTTACAGTTTACGTAGGATAATTAACTGATGTACTTTCATTTGAGAAGAGTGGTCAACTAGGATGATTTCGGTATTATTTTGCTTTCCTGTGTCTCTCTGAGGCATCGCCCATTCTATTCCCTGTTGTTTCTTCCATGTTATTAGATTCTTGTATACGAAATTTTATGTCAGGGATGGTGTGTACGTGTGGCATACTCTACTAAAGTGAGAGGTGATTTTGCTGCTAATTTCTGGCCTATCCCTTATTAAATGTGTTATTCTTTGAAATATAGGATTCATTTGACATTCTGGGATGAGCTGGCACATGTTGCTTTTCAACATTTAGATAAGGGGCACCAAATCCATGTTTCTGGTCGTTTAGTTACAGATACAGTTGAAAGTGATGACGGGAAACAGAACACTTACTACAAGGTTTTGTAATTGCCAATATATGGTTTATTATTAATGTTTGTGGCTTTTCACCTAGCAGATCGATAAGTTTTAGATCTTGCGCAGGTGGTCTGTCAGCAACTGAGTTTCATTGAAAGGAGTTCCTTATCATCCTCCTCATATGACCTGGAGTCTGATTCCATGATATCTGGCAAGTCATATATGCTTAATGATCTGATTTCCATGATATCTGGATTGTCCTCTATATCTGAGAAAGTGAAAATATCAACTTCGGCGGTTGTTCTGTTTATTATTGATTACATAACTTCCCCTCTTTCTGTTGGATGATTTTAGGTAGCAAAGGAAACTATGCTGCACTTCATACTAGCTCTACAGAAGAATTATGGCAAGCATTTTTTGCTAATCCTGTAGAGTGGTGGGACAATCGGAAAAACAAGGTAAAATGATTGGCAAACTTTTAAACAAGTGGAGGATACAAAATGTAGCGATAATGCTGTTTCCTTGTGGAACCAGGTGATTGTTTCACCTTTCAATTATGTCATGGCTACTGAATATTGCAACTGTTTGAATTCACTTCTCCAATGACACCTGCGAGGCTATGTTTTCTTAATTCGCCCACCTTGATTTCCCCATTTTTGTGCCAAAAGCAGCAAAGTCCTAGGCTCTCCGTCTGTGCTCTAATGGTCGTATACCTTTCTACATCTCCCTCGTTAATGTGGTCATGCTTATAATAATAACCACCTTGATTGTCCTATGCTCTCTACGCTCTCGTGTTTGAATGCCCTACTAGTTTCAACATTTTCTATGTTCACGTGGTTCTGGCATGTTATGGCTGTTTTGATTTCCGTGTCAATCAACTTCAGTTGTTTGTGGGCCCAATTGAGCATATACCCTCAAAACCGTCCAAAAAATTTGTTGCTTGTTTGCTTTATATTTAGTTCATTGTTTATTTAAGGTGTCTTGCGTTATTCAACGAATCTACTTAAATTATGATGGTTGCATCGTTATTTGTAAGCTCTATGTATCCCTTGCTTGGAGTGTTGGACTAACGCTGATAACTTCACATTTTGCTTTGTGTAATTCATAGTTCATGATCTAAATGTTTTTATTTTTGGGGTGAACACTGAAATGGAATTTTTGTACAATACTGCAAAGATTCTTCCATGTTTGTTGCATATCATATATAAAATTTTATGCCCTGGTCTTAATCCTTTCGTAATAATTTGCAGAGGAATCCGAAGTATCCTGATTTTAAGCATAAAGATACAGGGGAAGCTCTCTGGGTAGAAGGCAGGTCCAATCCAGCATGGGTCAAATCCCAACTGGCAATTCTTGATGCGAGGATGGGGTCCCTTGTTGATCAAAATGGCAATACATCTGCAAATATGGTCTCTGTTGACGAATTATTGTCTCTCTAAGAGCTACTTGTGCTAAATATTCATCATTCAACTTTAGCAACATTTTTGTTTGAGCGCTTAGAATATGGTGGATGTGGAGAAACATACAAGTGGTGAAGCACGAAAATATATAGAGAATTAACCCTATTATGTCACAATTTTAGGTGCTTATGATTTTTAAGCACAATACAATATTTTAAAAGGTGAGGATTGAGGTATAGACAGACTTAGTTCACTAATGTTGGAACAAGTAGGAAAGTTGAGGAATAGACACGATGATGATAAACGTGCAACATGTTGTTTTCATGTCCATATAGTGACCTTGATTTTCCATGTTCAATTGTTGAATTTAAGTAGGTGAAGATAGAAGAAACCATTCGAATTGCACCGTGTAGATGGGAAGTATATGCTCCATCTGCTCCTATAAATAAGGTAGTTTAAAAAGGCACTTTCTCATGTCATGACTCATGACACGACACTGGTTTGTGAATGGAACGTCAAAGAAAAATATTTGCGGACTCTTAGTGTTACCTAATACATACTCTATCCAATAAATATATTTCAATTCTATTTTTCTGTGGATTATACATTTTATAATTTTCTTTTGATTATTTTTTATTATCTATTATGATAAAAATTTGAGAGAGGAATGAGAATAGTCGGTTGAAGTTTTTTTTTCCCGCAAGATGGTGAAGTATTTTTATTAAAGACAATATGGATAACATCTCACTCATCTTGGCATCAAATATTTGGTTTAAAAACTAAAAAAGCAAAATAGAGTACGGGGAAGCACTCTTGTTAGGAGAGGGGTTAACTTTGCCCATGCGAGTAGCACTTTGACCCCCTCGAGTCCAGACTAGTTGGTTGCGAATAAACATTGGATTAACGGGCGGTGTTTCATCAAAACTAAAAAAGCAAAACAAGTCGTAGTTTTTTTTAACCTTTATTTCTTAATTTTTATTAGAGAAAATTGGGAAAACGCTTGATTTTTCTCTCTTTCTATTTAAGGATTGGGGTTTTATTGAAACTTCACCATCTAATTTGGATATGTTTACTTTTAAATATAACTTTTTAAAATAATTATCCAAACAATTTTTTTGTTTTTTCTTTGAAGAACTTGTCTTAAAAAGCAGTTTTATAAAATAAGAACCAGATAATAGAAACAAACACACCTACATGTTCATTTTTTATTTTTGGGGTACAACACACCTAAATATTCACGATAACGGTGCATTCAGCAAGGGAAGTGATCTCTGACTGAGTCAGTGGTCAATGGTGGCGTCTGAAATGAAATTGCAGAAAATAGGGATGTCGACCGTGCATGTAAGGTGTCATACGACACGTCGACGTGGCATGATGAATAATAAACCTGCAACCATTGATGAATTTTATTGGTGTAATCATTTATGACATAGACGTTACTGAGAATTACGCAAACCAAACTCTTCATAGTATATATAACTAACACAAGTGTAGATAACATCTCTAGACGTCGCAGGTGTCAGGTTTTAGGCTCTAATGTTCCAATGGTTGAAGCCTACTTATATCTCACTTATATAAGTAAAGAGAGGATAGATTCAGTCAAAAAGGGGAAGAGTTCATATTCAGGAAAAGATGGCCATATTTGAGAGAGAATAAGAAAGAAAACAATTTTTGTAGGTTCATAAGATATATTCGATAAAATAGAGTTTGTGCTTTATTAATCGTTGGATCATTTTGAAATTTTATCAACAAGTTCATAGCTTTCAATGCATCATTCTTAACAGTGGGATCATCTATTCATTACTTGGTGTGAGAGATATTGAGCTCACACGGGGCTCTATTTTCAACTTCTTTATTCTCTATTATAAGCTTATAGCTTTGGTTGATTGATTTGCATGTGTTTGTGCATCTGATTGTGACTTTCTTATAACCCTGTTGAATTATAATGAATATGATTTTCTTTTATTTGGATTTTACTCTTGGATTGAGGGGTTTTCCACATTAATAACTTTAGTATATTTTGTATTATTTAATTTCTATCATATATTTATTTCTTTGTTTTTTTAAAGACATACAAATAATAGAAATAGTTAATATCTGTGGCTCTTCCTAACAAGTAGCAGTACCAGCCCTGAATGGCTGAATATATCAATAACGAATGGGTGGTCAGAGTCCTACATAACGGCACAAGCTAGTTGCTCCGATAAGGATTCATGCATCAATCACGCATTCACACACACACATGATAGCTACTTCGTCTTCTTGCCTAGTAGATTTGAACAGTTTTAGGGCACATATGCCCATGCCCTCCCAGCTGTGTAATGTAAGGCCCCATCCCATGCTCATGCATGATCCACTGTCATCGACTATAAGGACACTGTCCCACCATTACATTACATCTCTCTCTCTCTCTAACCCCAAAAAGAAAAGTTGACGTTACGTATGTACCCATCACAGCTCGTTCCATACTGTCATTGAAGCGAAGGCTCCTTCTAGCTATCACCATTTTTTTCACCATTATTCTTTATTCTAATCCAAATTGTTCTTTCATCTATGGGTAGGCCAACCTTCCTATACTTTTCATTCCCTATTTTATTGACTAATCAATACCTTATTTTAGGTGGTAGAGCCCCCTATGTATGCCTACTTCTAAATGAACATGGTCAGGAAATGTATATTTTTGCTTGGATAGGTTATTCTTGTTTTCCTTTTCTTTTGCAAATGATTAATTACCTATTCAACTTCAATGAAAAATCATTCATGTTATCATTCAAGATTTTGCATATGTACGTACCTAAATTCATATGGTATAAATATGCACACAAGCAAAAAACTTTGCATGAACTAAGGCATTATATTCGAATATATATATCAATGAAAAGGTTATCCAAAAGATAAGTTCCTCCGACTCAGAAGTGAAATTTTGTATCCATAGTTGATTTGGAATAGAGTACAATCAGTCTATGATTTATAATCAGTTTTATAAACTAGCGGAAAACTTGTATACACGAGTGAACCAAGTCCCATGCATATCGGTTGCAAAGAAGATGGTGTCTGATCACCCTCTCTGTAGATAACCCTTTAACTATGCAAGAGTCTAATTTAGTTGAAGTCTCATACCTTTGTTGAGTAAAAAATCCCAAAGTAATTTTTTTTCAAAAAACCAAAAAAAAAAGAGAGAGAGAGAGAGAGATATGTACACGAAAGATTTTGTGTATGTCCATTTAGTGGGCTGAAATTTGTGAATATGGTCTCGATGCTGATCTCAATCAAATTTATGTAGACATCTCAAATTTCTCAAAAGTCGGGAATCAAACTTAAAGGTAGTATGCTTTTCAAATTTGATCAGAAGTTAAAGATCTTGAAGCTGATTGACTTAACAAGGCCTTTCTCCTTATTTTGTTTCTTGAGATCCAAATTAAGTGGTCGAATTTTAATTTCCATACATCACTTTTGATTATTTGCAGCAGAGTTATGAATGAATATTGATATATGTCAAATCTTCTCCTCAATTCAGAATTTAAAAACTTTGTAAGCAAAACTTGTTTGTATTAACACATTAATTCGTTGGATCTATATTAGAGAAACAAGCAAATTATTAAAGCGCCCCTCGATCTATCTCCTCTTGTATGATGATAACGGTAATTTGATAGATGTAACTTAGATGAACAAAAATCTTGGACGAAACGAGAGATATTCTACATGTATGTATCGTATGTACAATTGAAAATTGCCATTGCTTCTGTTTTCTTTTTCATTTTTCTTTTCTTTTTCTTGACTGTGTCTGTGCCCTCGTCCTGTTTTCGAGGATCTAAAAGACTCTAAGATGAAACTGGAAAATCTGCTTAGTCGTCTTGTTTCTCATCGGAGTCCTGTGTGTCATAAACTGCCACCCAATCCCTTAGCCTCTGATCCTTTCATGATTCTCATCCTCTTGCAAGATGACATGAACATACTGCAAATATATCACCAGAAACAGCCCCATAAGATGGTTGAATAGGCAACACATACAATTACATAACAAATAACTGAAGCTTAAAGGCTAGATTTCAAAAGAGCAAAGACATCAATTATATATATATATATATATATATATATCGGATTAGAGAACTTACTTCCATGGAACATCTCCAACCAGCATCCAGTCACCATCCTTGTCTTGGTAAGTAGGAGCGTATTCAGATCCGTTGTAGCCTTCCCTTTCTGAGTATTCACCTGCACCATAATTATATCAGATTAACCCAAAATCATTAGCAACACGTCCTCTTTGAGATCTCATCAAAAGAATTAAGACTGATGATCATGTAGAGTTCTTACCAAAAGTGCACTTGAACATGTTCTGCAGGGCCTTGAGGAGCTGTGTGTAGCTGTTGTAAACCCTTAGATCTATCTTCCTCAAATAAGGAGCACCGTCCATGCTCACTTTCACATACATATTTCCAGCCCCATCACCCTCTTGAGATCCCTTCTTTTGCTGAACACAGTTCTTCCTGTAAGATCGAATTGGTGGCCATCCCACTATCTGTACCCTGTACGGTAAATTTATACGTATAAATCCAACCCTGCCTAGTTATATATTCATAAAAATATTCTGATGAAAATATATATGTTACTTACTTTGACGGTGGGGCGTTATCTTGATCATGAGAAGTGTTATGACAGGCGGTGTTGTTCTGGGTTACTGATGACTCCTGATCCTCCTGACTTGCTTCACGCCAAGATCTCTTGTTGCTCCTGACGCTGCATGAACGTTTACCTTCCTCGTCTCTCCCGGGCAACCCCAACCTGAGCTCTGTGTCCTCCAGATTCATGAGCTCACCCTCAAAATTGATACCCATTCTCTTGACGTACACGTCTGAAGATCGATCGATGAGCACTTGATGATGAACTTGTTGTCTATATATATATATAT
>QFDD01120162.1:0-24549 GCA_006871305.1 Vachellia collinsii
GTTTCCGGTTGAATGGCTTCAGCCCGCTGTTCTTGAGTCTTGACCAAACTAAATAGGATATGCATGAAGGGCCGAAGGGTACTTTTATCACATCGTTTCAAAATAATGAAAGATTAAAAATGAAAAGAAGAAAGAGAGGAGCAAGTTAAATTGTTCTGCGGAAAAACGGTCTATAAATCATATTCATGGCTTCAGGTCAGAGGCTTCCAAAAGCAATATTTCCTCCTGCGAAAAGGAATAGTACAGAACGGCGGTGCCGCGGTAAATATAGAAACAAGCAATAGTATGTTGACAGAATTCTGAACGTGATGCCCACTGACCTGATACTATACTAGTGCGCTACAAACAATGGGTCCTGTATCTAGACTGTAAATTTTGATCTGAGTTGACGACAAAGATCTTCATGTCAGCATCTAGTCAATGTCCCTTCATTTGGTTGATCCGGTGAACCAAAAGCTTCCACCAAATACAAGCGACAACATGGTGTTCCGTCATCTGGATGAGTTTGAACTGACCTAGGCACACTAAGAAGCTTGTTGAAGAGATTCAATGGATCGTTCAATAGTCCAAAATGGGCATCTGGGTCGCCTATTTGTGAAAGCTTTACGTGAGCGAAGCCAATGGAGGGCAAGAGATGGTCAGGCCAATCGCTGTAAAAATGAAAGGTGGAACTGGATATCATGGTTGAAGGTTTGTTCATGAAGTCTGCTAATAGCACTGTGTGGGTTAGCGCGCATTTTTCAGCTATGATCCTTAGCACTTGCATGGCGTGGAGTTGACTTAGGTAGTAGAGGATACCTTCTAGAATCCACACCGTTCTCTTCTCCGGCAAGAAACCTGAAACTTTAAGTTTTTCCAGCCAGTCATCTTCTCTGATGTCGGCTGCCACTCGAGTTAAGGATCTTGCTCTGCACACAATCTTCTGCTGCTGCTGGTCGTCTTCCTTCGCGGATTCCTCTGCCGCTTGCAAAATGGTAGCTTTCAACTGTAAGACTTCAGGAAAATCAACCTCAAACACTTCACTGTCTTTTAAGCAACTCAAGCGATAGGCCCTCGTGTCCATTCCTACTCAAAAAATTGCACAATATCTCTATCATTTTGCATAATATCTGCCCCACTAGGCTATGACTGTAAAAATCTTCAGTAAATTCAAAACTAGGATTTCTAGCCATTATAAGACGGAAAATCAATTATCCTCAGAAACTACAGAACATCTCTGTTTCACATCAAACATCTGCGAATTCTGGGTTCTCTATTGCTTCTGACGGGCCCGTGTCCCATCCCCTGTAAAGCAGGGATCTTCTGTGTTCTGATGCAACTAAATGACGCAGCCACTTCGTTTTTTTTTCCTCCTCTTTTAAGTTCATTAACTAACAACATGATGAACGCCACGTTTTTTTTCTCTTTAATGAAAACATAAATAAGCCAGGTTTAAAACGATTACAGTGGTGTTTGTACAAACCTGCGCCTAGAAGAACAACCTGAGCCTCTCTGCCATTGGGGGAATTAAGAGCAAGCTCAAGTCTGGTATCAAACCAGAGTGTTCGAACAGCAAGAATGACTCCAGAAATCTCACGTGCATTATTGACGCGGTCTTTCTTGATCTTATCATGAAGGTTTCTCAAATAAGTTTCCCCTGCCAGCAACTCAGCCAGAGGATCATGGACGACATGCTTCCAAAGAGCCCTTCCGGCCGCCGTCTGACAGGCTGACCTCTGAAGCAAATCCCATTCCTTCTCAATTGTAGCATGCACCTGTCGAACGGCGTCGCTCTGCAACAGCTCCGGCAGCTTCAGCTCCGGCCAAGTCGGGTCCTGGGGCAACCCATTAACTTGATCCGACATGACTCGCCGTGGGGGGGATCAAGAAGTTGTTGATAAAGATAATACAATGTACTTATAGTGAGGCGTGAGAAGAGATAAGAAAAGAGAACCACACACAACCTACGCTTGAGAACAAGCCTTAAATCCGTTAATCGTATCTAGCTTCCTGGCCTTAATCAAAGGCAAGGTAACGATGCAGTCCACGACTACAAGCTTCTACAATAACTATAATCCTACCCCATTTTTCTTTTTTCCCGTTTCTGTCTTTGGCTGTCTCTCTATTTTCGGGTCAGAAAAAGTGTCATTGTATGGCTCCCGTTGCCGTGTCTATATATTTATTAAAAATAAAAATTAAAATAAAACACCTAGATGTGATGGCTCAGCCCAAAACTTGGGATGGTGCTAACAAGCAAGTCGAGTATGTTATCGGCTTCTAAGTACTTGTTTGTTTTATTTATTTTTTTGCCAGGACACCACACACGTGAATCAGCCAGCCATTTTTAAGGATTTTTTCTTGCGGATAGAAGATGACAAGAAATTTGTACTCTATATTTCAATCAGAATGGTAGCATGGAAAGTAGCTTGGTTAAAATTTGGTGTACAAACTTTTAACTTTTGTTCATTTCAAAAGGTATAATTTGTTTGAATGGACAGGATTTCTTCTAATTTTTTATTTTAAAAAGATGATAATTAAACATATGTAAAAAATAAAAATCTAAATTATTGAGGTATGAACGATGAATCTAAACATAAAAATAATTGGACTTAACTCAGGCCTCGTATGGATCCGGACATATGCTGGGTTGGGCGTCCATGTGGGTTGAAGAGCAGATGCGAGACCCAAGAAATGTGCATCCAATCGGAATTCTTTTAAGAGGATATTATCGCACCCTAAATGCTTTATGCTCTTCATCACTTGTTTTTATTTCCCTTTCATTGTATTTGTATATTGCTATGGTTAACATTTATCATTTTTTTTTTTGCCAATGGTTATCATTTATCTTATCCTATGTACTTTTTTAGAAAATAAATACTTCAACTCCATCCACATCATTCGAACATCATTGTCCACGATAGATTGTATTTCTGTTTCACTGGAGATTAGACACTTGGGCTTACGAAACTTGCATAAAATAATATTTTTTACCGCTATATGGATGCAATCCTGGAATAATCCATCGATAAACCCCACCCCTGGACGACACGATTCATTGTGCTTGGAAAATTTAAGCTAAAATTAGGACGCCCTTGTTTTAATTTAAAATGACAAATGTGAATGAATTGTCCACTGCTCCATTTGTTTAACAAAAATTCCTGGTAGGCTTGTAGCTGCTGGAAAACCGAAAGCTGCACTTCTGTAGTGGTCGCTCTGTCATCAAATTCCACTACCTTTATCGAACCTAGACTCAATCTTTTGCGGTTGCTTTGGTGATCAAACCTTGGTCCTTTGGGAAGTCGGTGTAGCTAAGAGGCATTCAACTTGCGTGCACGCTTGCAAGCTCTCTTGTTCTAGCTTACGCAGAACAACAGGGAGATGGGGATGGAGGTAGACTGCTGTGGGACGCGATTCGCTCTGTACGTGTTGATAGTGATAGGGTTGGTGTGCTTTGCCGGACTGATGGCTGGTCTTACTCTCGGTCTTATGTCTTTGGGCCTGGTCGACCTTGAGGTTCTCATCAAGTCTGGTCGTCCTCAGGATCGTGCCCATGCTGGTGCGCTCTCTGATTCTATTTCCTCTCTTTCTCTCCTCAATCACCATCAAAATTTTTACTATATTTGATCAACCGTTAGGTATATAGGTTCTGATTTGTTTGGTGGATGGTAGATACGATGGCTCGCTAGATTTGACTTCGGGCGCCTTACTGAGATTCTGCTTCCTATATTCTGAACTTTCTTTATGGCTAATGTGACTGGATTCATGTAAAGGCTTAAATATTCGGGGGTCTGAATTTGGGAACTGTAATTGTAAACTTCCCAATTTGCGTGAATCGACATGTGATGGTGTTTGTCTTCTCTTTAAGACGTGGATAGTAAACTTTCTAGTTTGGTGACTAAATTGAACTCAGCTTCCTTGTCTACTATACTTCGTATATCAAGAAAAAGCATTCCCTTCTTGTATATCTCTAGTTATGATGTTTGCAAAGTTTGGACCGTATGAATCATTTACGAATCATTTTGAGCACGCAGTTCTTGCTTGATAAGTTGATATATTAAAACCTACTAACCCCCCCTTTCACAAAATTCCAACTTCTATTTTTGCAGCTAAAATTTTCCCAGTCGTCAAAAACCAGCATCTTTTGCTTTGCACGCTTTTGATTGGCAACTCTTTAGCAATGGAGGTAGTGTTAGGATCTTACGGCTTTGATAGAGCCAATTTGCTGATTTTTTGCCATTGATCATGATTTCATTGCTTACAAGCCGCAACGACCCCTCTGCTGGTTTTGCTACAGGCTCTTCCTATTTTCCTAGATGCTCTTGTGGCTCCATGGGCGGCAATCTTGTTATCAGTCACACTCATCCTCATGTTTGGAGAGGTAAATATAAATTGATGTAATAATTATATCAACTGTTTGTTGAAAATGCACAGTATATTTTAAATTATTTGAAATATCTCAACTACGTGTTACTATATTTATATGCTTCAGGCGGGTATATATTAGATACATTTAAATTTAATTTGTATCTAATTATCATGTTAGTTTGTTTGTTCTTATGTGTCATGATTTTTGTTTTGTTTTGTCAAGTGTCACCAAGTGCTTCAATTCTTGAAAACATTCTATTTATTCCATGATGGGGGTTAGAAGTCAGTTTAAGATGCTGAGTACCAAAAATGATGGGTGGAAGAAAAGGATAGCTTTGCGTTCCTCATATCCCTTCAAATGATCAGGTGGTAGACATCCTGACTAAAGGATTGACCAAGAAACAGTTAGTTTAATAAGCAAGTTGTCCATGAATGACATCTTCCTGCCAGCTTAAAGTGGAGTGTTAAAGGCCTTTGGGAGATGTGAATTATTTGGATATCTACTATTTGTCGTTTTTCCCTATATTTTAGGATGGGTAATACACTTATTTAACTTATTTTTCTTTATTTTATTTACTTATCAAGTTAGTCAGTTCGTTCCTATACGTTATGATTTTTGTTTGCCTTTGTTATGCTTTTGATACCTTCTGTTGCATGACACTTTGGCTTGCTCCTCTTAAAGTGGGTTTCGCATGCCTATGTAAATACAGAGTCAATGCAAACTAAAAGGAAGTACTTTGCTGTTCAGACTTGTACCTTTTGCTTGGAAAGATTTCTTCCATGATTTCAGTATATTTGCTTAAAATTCAATGTGATGCTGCAGATAATGCCACAAGCTGTATGTACTCGTTATGGATTGAAAGTTGGAGCAACAATGGCACCCCTTGTTCGTGTTCTTCTTCTAATATTCTACCCCATTTCTTATCCAATTAGCAAGGTGGAAATTTATGATTACATATGTAATTAATATGAATTTTGGAAGAGGCTGATATCCATTGGATATTCTAATAATTCCAGGTTCTCGATTGGATGCTTGGTAAGGGACATGCTGCCCTTTTAAGGAGGGCAGAGCTCAAGACTTTTGTAAACTTTCATGGGAATGAGGTTAGATATCAATGTTAAATTTCTTGTTGATCAATAAAAACAGTGCCTTTAGAGTCATCTGAATGTTTGAGATGGGCTTTCATAATTTTTTGATGTGAGGTTAAAACTTATGAGCCTTATTCTGTAATTCATTTAATATAGCTTTGCCTAGTTCTCTGATGCACCAAGGTGTATGTATTTATTTCCTCACGTAGGCTGGCAAAGGAGGAGATTTAACACATGATGAGACGACAATCATAACTGGTGCACTTGAGTTGACTGAAAAGACTGCAAAAGATGCCATGACCCCCATATCAAAGGCATTTTCCCTTGATCTGGATGCAACTCTAACTTTGTGGGTTTGTGAATTCTTTAATGTCCTCTCCATTAAGTTTGTGTATTTTTATGGTCTTACCTTGTCCTCTCTTTCTACTTTCAAGGGAGACACTGAATGCAATAATGACCATTGGTCATAGTAGAGTTCCAGTTTATGCAGGAGACCCAACAAATATCATTGGACTTGTTCTGGTAATTTTCTTTCAACTCCTAATAGGAATTTTAATTTGTGGTTTTGTCAGCTAATGGAGTGGGATTGTGGATTATTTATCAATTATGATAATTGATTTGCATTATTGTTCATCTGTTATATTCTTGCTATCATCTTTGATATGGCATGACACCAAGCGAAATTTATTATTCTAAATTCTGCATCTGTATATTCGATATTTATATTTTGATTTGTTGAGCACTGTGGCTTGTTAAAAATTGAACTAACAACATAATCCACTCCCTCGCTTTATGTTGAACATCTCTGTTATCCATGCATTCTTTTACTTGTATTCTTTGCTTTGAATCTCAAAATTTAAAAATTGTTATCTGAACCGATTCACTTTTGCTGTATATGTAGTGAACTATATTTCATTAGAGCTAATGGTAGGAATGGCTTTTTGATCTATGCATGTATTTGCTGTTCAAATGAGATGCACTGTTTTGGTTACGGCAGTCCTAAAACATCTATAAAGTAGTCTTTACACAGAATATTCTGTATAGACATGAGGATTGGCACCAAGCTTGGAACCTTGTGTCAGATTATTCAGATCCTGTCTGTGATCATTTCCTTATTATTGTTTATATTTAAATATTTCTTGCAATGGATTGTATCTCATCCAGTCTTTAGTTCAATTGAATTCTAGTACCATCTATTTGTTATTAATCCTTCCATCTATTTATGTACTCAAGTTATTTTATGCTTTCACTTGCTTATGATATCCATTGTATTTGGTGGTTCCTCTGCTTGTACTTGCAGGTTAAAAATCTTCTAATGGTTTATTCAAAAGATGCAGTTCCCCTCAGAAAAATGATTATTAGAAAAATTCCTCGGTAAACTCTTTTCCTTCACACTAGATAAGATACTTACCAATGAAACAAAGTAAATGTCCGTCAGATGACTCTTTCTATTCCTAGTTGATGCATTAATTTTTTTTTGGCTATATTTACACTTTACGGATATGCTAGTCTACAACAGGTAGTCCGTACTCATGGTTTCCTTGTCATCCTGCAGTGTTGCGGACAACATGCCCCTATATGACATACTAAATGAATTTCAGAAGGGTCACAGTCATATAGCCGTTGTATATAAGGACCTGAATGCTAAAAAGGAAGTTCCTAAAAAGAATAAAGATGGGGAACAACTTGAATTTAAAGACAGCTGCAAGAAGGGAAGAAAGGCATCCTTAGAGAAATGTAAAATAACACTTCAGTTTTATGTTTCATAGTATAACCTATGAATGATCTGCTCAACAGATCCCTAGGGATTTACCTGGTCGCCCTGACTTGTCAGTTGTCATGAATATAGGTGCCAAATCGGAGATGACTGATGGTTCTGATGGAGGTCCACGGGTGAAGAAAAGCCCACCAGCAACTCCTTCCTTTAAGAAGCGACATAGGGGTTGTTCTTATTGTATCTTGGACTTTGAGAATGCTCCCCTGCCAACATTTCCACCCAATGAATTGGTTGTTGGTGTAATTACCATGGAGGATGTCATTGAAGAACTTCTTCAGGTTAGATGCTTTTCACATAGTTTATGTTAACCGCTGTTTTTTCGGACAATAATCGTCCTGTTTGCATGTTTTCATAAATGTGTTTCTGGTAACAAGGATTCGACTGTGAATGTTACTGGCATAGTTTTGAGGGGGGCAAATGGTTGAACTTACATTTGTTAGTTGTTATTGCTACTGCTGCAAATATTTTCCCCTCAAGTGTTTCTAATACACGTGTCAAGGATACATTCTTTAGGACACTTTTGGTGGTGCCAAAAAAGTGTTAAATTTAACTTCTGCAGAATTACTCTTCTATTCTGTTGGTTCCCCAAAGTTCTTGCCCAGGTTTACTGCTACTGGGCTATTAGCTTTATACCTTTCTATTGTAGCTACTGATTCCATCTTCTTTTTTAAATTTGGTTGTTTCAGGAGGAAATATTAGATGAAACTGATGAATACGTTAATATTCATAACAAGTAAGTAGATAACTTTGTCACTCTCCATCTAACCATATTTTTGGTTAGTCACCTGAAGCCTTATTTTTTAACCGGATTGCCTTGTATTTAGCATGTTATATACCATTGGGCGGTACCGCAGTATATGTCTGCTGATGAAAGATTTAAATGTTGCCAGGATAAAAGTGAACATGCAGGCTTCCAAGGAGAAGGCCCCCGAGGCAAATATAATGCAGCCTTTTGTAAAAGGATCATCAATGTCATCAACTTTGAGCTCGGTCGGCATGACTGCTGATTCTCCAGCAGTTTCGGGTCGAGCTACTTCCTTTTCTACTGTCACTTCTGCAACAAGCTCACTTCACTGAGGAAGTTAAGGGCACGCATGCATAAAGAATGAACTGCGCAAAGGCAGAGCAGGAGATTGTTACTTGTGAATGATATAGTGAATCATGTTAGGTTATACCAAAAGGAATCGTATAAGATGGATGTATTTTGGTGTTGTTAGAAATTAAAAATAATGGATGTGTGGCAGATCCTGTAGAGTTTGGTGTCCATGCTCCATATTTATTTCCTTCCAAAGAAATAATCAAGCTACGACCTGAGAAGTGAGTTTATTGTTTCTGTCGATGTTAATGTTAAAGATAATTAAAATATAAACCTATTTCAAAAATCCACAAGATATGTGTAATTGATTTCCTTGGTTTTTTTCTTCTTATATGAGCAAATACTTCAGTTGGTTTTTTTTTTTTGATAGGACAAAAGACAAAAGACAAAACTAAAGAAATAAAATGAAGATAACCACCACGTGTGAACTTCTCTACCAGTGCATGTACCACCCCATGGAGATGCCATCAGGAGAGAAGCTTACTCATCCAATATTCCAGGGAAACATGTGACCAGATACACACTGGAGACCACCTACAAGCGGTTGGTTACTACTTGATGTGGATGCTTCTGTTCGACACCAGAGTCAAGCAACATGTGGAGGTGTGATTCATGATGAGCGGGGTCAATGGGTAATGGGGTTCACTACGGCAGTTGGTCAGGCATTGGTTACTGAAGCTGAGATTATGGCAATCCACACAGGTCTATAGATTTGCTAACATCTGCAGTTTCGTCAAATGCAACTATACTCTGATTCACTTGAAGCAGTTAATATCTTGGTGAGAGACAGCTGTACCAACCATTCGCTACAACCTCTAGTTGAAGAAATAAGACATCTCCTATATGGTGATTGGCACGTTGAATTGTTTCACACCAAAAGGGAGACCTTAACATATGCTGACATTTTGGCTAAGGAGGGCCATTCACCCTACCCTCAACTGTGCTTATTACATGACGTTACTAATTCTAGTAGGAAAAGTTTTTTGAAGGATAAATCTTTTGTAGAGGAATTACTTCCTTCAACTGGGTAGCCTCTAGGACCCATGAGCTATAAGCTTGCCATTTGTAATAAAAAAAAGAAAAGAAAAGAAGAAGAAATCAAACGAGGTACTATTTCTTAACAAGTGGAAAAAAAGTTAAGGTAGGGAACAACTGTGACAGCATAATACATTATCTTTAGGTTCAAGGCTTCCAAGCGAATTTAAAAATATTAATGGCTGTGTATTGTGTATATTTTAAAAGGTGAAGGTACAATTTATGAAAGATTTTGCTAGTGTTCAGTATTCATAATTTTTTTGTGCAATTTTGCACTGAAAATTTTAAAAATAGAGTAATTTTATCCTAACTTAACAGACTCAAACTGCAATTATTTATTAATTGTTGAATTGTAAATGCCATGTAAACAATTTCGGTTAAAATTAACGGTTAAATGTAACATTTTTTAACATCAAAGACAATATTGATCCTATTTAAAATTTCTAAGTTAATATTGAACCAAAAAAAAAAAAGGGTTTCCATATGCTAAACCCTCTTAAGCAAAAATCTTCGAAAGCCCTATTTTAAAATGGAACTACTTATTGCCCGTTTGGATTGATAGTAAAAGTTATTCTTTTAAAATAATTTACAGTCCACAAATTAAGTATATTATGAGAGTTTTATTTCGATTTGTTTGAATATAATTTTTCACCACTAATTTTCTTTTTAACCCAAAATTTTCTCACCACTGATACAATTGGTGCCATGGACTAAAGTATTGAACTATTGAGACGTGATTCTGTTTCTTGGTACTCACTTAACGTGACATACTTGCAGCAACTGAAAACGGAGTTTTGAAGTACATTGGAAAGTAACAATTTTCTCAGGAGAAGATGAGCAGGAAACTGAGCTTAAACAACGTTTCTTTTTATGCTTAGGTGTAAATTCAGAGGGTTTATTACAATTATATTAAAGAGAATTGGGAATAAATTTTTTATTAAAAAATTAATTGTGAAATAAAATATTTTATAAAATGCAAATAAATTTTCACTTTATATGTAACTAAATTTTCATATTATGCAACTAAATTTTTATCTATGTAATTAAACTTCTGATTTAATATTCAGTTTCATTTTTTCATTAATTTCTCAATCGCTCGTAATTCTCCCTTGTATTTTTATATTTTTATTTCTGGTGAAATTTTATTTCTGAATTTTATTAAGAAATGATACGGTATAAAACCCTCCCATTTTTCGTGCGAAACAAGTGCCTTAGCTGGTCGCCCGCAGTCCCGGTGGCTCGGACAGTTGAAAACACTGACTCACTCCCACAAGATACTGTATCTTCCTTCAAAGGATCCAGGCTCCCCCGAAGATTTTCCAACATCCCTTCACGTTATAGACTCCTTTCTTTCCTTTTCCTTCTACTTCAAGATTTTTAATACTCCGTTATCAGCTACACTAGAAAGCTGTCTCGCTTCTATCTTCTGTTGTTCTTTTCTTTCTGTCCCTTTCCGAAAATAGATGTTTCTCCCGCCGATAGGAACAAACCAGGTTGAATCTCATCTTAGCTCTCTCATTCATCCAGCTCGGTACCTAATCTTTTGATTTGCTTAGTTCAATATAAATGGTTTCTATATTTTGGTGCTCCCTGTATTAGCATCTTTCGGGAGGAATCCCGCGGATCTCGTTTCTCCACTATGTTCTGCTTAATTTGTTCGAGTACTCCACTACTCATTTGCATTTCTTAGATGTTTTCTTGTTCGATTTGTATTAGTTAGAGTTACTTCAAACTGCTGGTGCTGTGATAGATTGCTTAGATGGCTCTAGCTCGTATAGTTCGCCAAAGCAAACGCCCATATGGATTATGGGTAAGAATGACGGCTGTGACTGTGTTGGGCCTTTGTTTTATCTTTGTGTGGTCAGTTTTTACTTCTCCCTCCTCCTCGGTAACCACCCAAAGGGAAAGCTTTGACGACATTGCTGAGCCCGTATCTGCTAAAAAGAATCCAGGGGTTCAAACAAAGAAGATAAAGCCAGAAAAGCAGGAGGGACCAAGCAAGGTAGGTAATTCGTTGAGAGAAGAATTTGAGAGAGACGAGAAGAATAGGAAAAAGATGAATGAATCAGCTTCGGTGTCTGTTAAACACCGAGAATCTAAGGAAAGAAACAGGAAGGTGGGGACACATGTCCAGAAAAAGGAACATAAGGAAATTAGAGTGAACCAGAATCAAGAGTCTGGGAATTCTGATGGCAAAGATTCAGAGGAGGACAAGGAAGAAGATGGAGATGATCAAGAAATAGGTGGAGAACAAGGATTAGATCGGGAAAGCGAAACGGATGTCGATACAGATAGTGTTGCCGAGTTAGTTGAGTCGGCTGAACAGGATTCTGAGGAGGCGGTGGAGGATGGAAGTGTGGAGTCAAAAAAACCTACCAAGAGGAAGATAAAAGGACCGTTGTTTGATCCAAAAGCCACGTATAAATGGAAATTATGTGGCTCTAGAAGCAAGCATAACTACATTCCATGTATAGATATTGAAGTTAGTTCTGGAAAGCTACAGAGCTATCGCCATACAGAGAGGAGTTGCCCAAGAACGCCACAAATGTGTTTGGTTCCTCTTCCTCGTGAAGGAAATGGCTCTCCTGTCCCATGGCCTGAAAGCAAGTCGAAGGTATATGAAAACCTGAAAATGGTGAAAGTTGATGGATAGAAATTGTTCTCTTTAATCATATCTCATGCTAAAATTTTGTCAGTGCAGATATCGTACAAGAATGTGGCACACCCTAAGTTAGCGGCATATATAAAAAAACATAATTGGCTGGTGGAGTCGGCAGAATATCTTACATTTCCGCAAAACCAGTCTGAATTTAAGGGCGGGATTCTTCATTATCTTGAGTCCATTGAAGAGGTAAGTTTTCTATTATGCTGCCCCTCGGATCATCATCAAATGTTTAATACCTTGTTAAATGTACATAATTATTAGTTAAAAGACAAAGTTTCTTAACTTGGTTATTGGTATCATGGTTGTCAGCAATTTGTTGTTCTTTTATTTTATTTTATTTTTGGTATTTGATAGATGGTACCAGACATTGAGTGGGGGAAAAATGTTCGTGTTGTTCTAGACATTGGATGTACAGATATGAGTTTTGGAGCTGCTCTCCTTGATAAGGAGGTTTTGACATTAACACTAGGCTTAAAGGATGATCTGGTGGATCTAGCCCAGGTGGCTCTAGAGCGTGGTTTTCCGGCAATGGTGAGCCCTTTTGGTAGAAGGAGGCTTCCATTTCCTGGTAATGTCTTTGATGCTATACATTGTGGGGGTTGCGGCATCTCTTGGCATTCCAATGGTTTGTCTTTTCTTTCTTGTATTTATTTGCAGAAAATCTTATATGTGTAGGTTTATTATAATTATAGTTGATTTTCTTGTCTCTATTTTAGGGGGTAGGCTTCTTTTAGAGATGAATCGGATACTAAGGCCAGGTGGATACTTTCTTTTGTCAGCTAAGCATAACAGCATTGAAGAGGAAGAAGGTCTGCCTCATCCTGTTATGTTCATATGATCCCTTAGAGAAGACCTTCGTTTTGGTTATCAGTATTTTTGCAGTTTCCGAATTTGACCACTTAACTCTTTAATTTTATTTACTGAGTTACTTCAACTTTATTTGCTTTCATTTGATCCATCTGTACACAGTTAAAATGTCTGATGATTTTAGCACTGAGGGATAAAGCATAATGGAATTTAGATAGTGTGCATATTTTGAGTACCAAACAGTAGTTTTTTTTTTATTCTTTATGTGCCATGTTTTTTCTGCTGAATAACATATATGGGCTGATTTTCTTGGAAGAAAAATTTCTGTTTTAATGGTGCTCTATCATTTTGTGTGTTTTGCTTATCTTTTTATTCCCATGCATCTTATTTCCCCTTTCTAGAACAAAGATCAAGATTCACCAGCTTGTGATCTGCAGGTTCTCATGTGATGCAATAGTAGTATATTCCCTGCTGATTTATTCTTTGTTGGAATGTAGTTCACTTCTACCCTTTGTATATAGTAATAGGTCACGGATGCATATTGCATTTTCATAAGGAAATATTGAAACACATCAAGGGATTAATCAATGCTTGGTGTTGATTTTAACCTCATCTTGCGTCTTTGCATTGTAGTGCATTAAAAGTGATAAGGATTCTTGTCTATTCCAGGATTGACAAAATTGATGGCATCTATTTGTTGGAATGTTCTAGCTCATAAAAGTGATGATGTTGGTGAAGTTGGCGTTAGAATATATCAGAAGCCTGAAGCAAATGATATATACGAATTGAGGAGGAAAAAGATCCCCCCACTCTGCAAAGAAGATGAAAATCCTGATGCAGCATGGTATGCTGCTGCGATGTTATTTTGCAGAATTGTACTCCCAATAATTATGAATTGGCTTTTAGTTTGTACAGTATATGCGTGATCATTTTCAGATGGGAAAGGTTATTTACTTATTTACCTCTAGCCTGTAAACATGGTTTTCATTGTGGCTTTGTGTGAAAGGTTATTTACGCTGAGAACTTTATTTGATCCCATCTAAGGTTGTTTCCTTATGATGTGATGTGAATGCTTACTGTGTGAGGAACTTGAACTTACAACATGTAGGACCTGATTATAATCCGCTTGAGTTTTCTTACTAACTGGCAATTTATGTATATTCTTTGGAGCAGGTATATTCGAATGAAGTCTTGTCTGCACTCAATTCCATCTGGGATTGAACAACATGGGGCAGAGTGGCCTGAAGAATGGCCCAAGAGGCTTGAATCTTATCCTGACTGGATGAGCAATAAAGAGAAATTGGTCGCAGACACTGACCACTGGAAAGCCGTGGTTAACAAGTCATATCTCAATGGAATGGGCATTGACTGGTCGAGTATCAGGAATGTAATGGACATGAAAGCCGTGTATGGAGGGTAAGTCTTAGAACTTGTAGATAACATGGATGAGTTAGCAGTTAACAAAAGATGTTCTATATATACATACATATACACACGTCATACACACATATACATACCTGGCTCAGGCGATTTCTGCCTGTTGAAAGTAGAGAATTCCGATTTATGGTTGGAAATGGTTTGTAAAAGTACAGATTTGCCGCTGCTCTCTCTCAGCTGACGGTGTGGGTAATGAATGTAGTCCCTGTTCATGCACCTGATACACTTCCTATCATCTTTGAACGTGGCTTTGTGGGTGTCTATCACGATTGGTGTGAGTCGTTTGGCACTTATCCCAGAACATATGATCTTTTGCATGCCGATCACTTGTTCTCACGCCTCAAGAACAGGTGTAGAAACCGGACATTTTCTCAAAATATTGTTTTATGTCTTGTCCTTGAATTTTCAAGACTTTTGAGAGTTATGGTTCTTGTTTAGACTTGTTTGGCATGTTGTTGTGCAGGTGTAAGCAGCCAGTGTCCATTATTGTTGAGATGGACCGGATATTACGGCCTGGAGGTTGGATGATCATGCGTGACAAAGTTGAAATTCTAAATCCAATAGAGGATATATTAAGAAGCCTTCAATGGAAGATCGTTATGACCTTCGCTCAAGATAAGGAAGGTATCATATGTGCCCGGAAAACTTTGTGGAGGCCTTAAATCTCTCTTCATTTCCCGTTTGCTTATGCCAGAGCAACAAGAAATGGAACTTTATGATGTGAATTTTGGGAGCATGCATGCATACTAGATGAGGATGAATAACTTTCTTTTTTGGGAGTCACAAAGTCAAAGCCTATTTTTCTTTAAAATTTTCTTTCTTTCTTTTTTATTTTTTTTAACATAATCCACTTGATTTCATGTTTCAGTTTATTGATTTTGTGTACAACAGTTTATTGATGTCATGAATTTTCGTCTCCACATGGATATGACTTGTAATCATGTACAGTCGTTTGATTTATAAAATATTTGTGATATTAAATTGATTATTGCATTATAAATATGAATAAGCATACATTTGTAGATAATACTGTAAAGTAAGTAAAATTTTCTTATGTACTTGCCGTAATAAACATCATCTATATAATAAAATTACTAAAAAAAGTACAATAAACAAAATTAGAACAGAAGTATTATACATATATAACAACATCCAATCATAAAGATAAATTATAAATTATGGTAATAAATGAAAAAAAAAATACTCGGTAAACAAGACTGATTAGGTGTTATGATAGTTCTTGTGATAAATGAAATTTAATTCTATAATTTTATTTCATAAAAAATTATAAGCATCCCTATCACTGTATCATTTAAAATTCTAGAACGTGATTAATTATCCCACCTAGTAATCTTTCAAGACCAAAATATTTTTCATTTAAATAATTACTTCTAGATCCACACCCAATAATACAGAACACTCTTTAAGGCCAAGCCCAATTTTATGTGAAAAGGACTTTCAATGAAGTTGCGGAAAGGCCCATATAATTCAAAAACAAGGCCCATACAAGGGGAAAAAAAGCATAAGAAAAGAAAATCGCCGTCCTTCGCTTCCACGCGATGTCTTCCGCCTCCGCGCGTTGCTCTTCACTGAGATGGAAGTGCCATCCTTTGCTGGTGATCATGCTTAGTTACTTTCTCTTGAACGAGTAGGACAAGAGAAGCAAATCATGTCTTTGTCTTCAGTCCCAGCTCGTCTTACGCTTCTCGCACTTTTCTCTGCCACCACCTTCTATTGCCTGTACAAATCTCGCCGCCTCAGATACTTGAAACTTCCCCTATATCATAAACCCACTCTTCCCAGTATCAAAGGGAAGATTCTCTTTGTTTCTCAAACAGGTACCTCTAAATCCCTTGCTCAGCGTCTTCACCAGCTGTTGGCGTCCAACGACCTTGCATTCGACCTCGTCGACCCCAAGGACTACGAACCTGAAGACCTTCCTAAAGAAACTCTTGTCCTCATAGTAGCTTCAACCTGGGAAGATGGGAAACCATCTCCAAGTGCCAAATTCTTTGCAACTTGGCTCGCTGAAAGTGCCAAGGATTTTAGGGTGGGCTCGTTATTACTTTCAAGGTGCAAGTTTTCTATATTCGGCATAGGGAGCCGAGCCTACGGAGCCACTTTCAATGCTGTGGCAAGGGATTTTGCAGAGCAGATGAGGGCGTTGGGGGCGATGGAGATGCTCCCTGTGTGTGAAGGAGATGTAGACACAGGTGATATTAATGGGGTTTTTGATCTTTGGTGTGAAAAGGTGGTTGGGTTTTTGAAGGGTGATGTTTTAGAAAATGGCGGGTTTTTTGAGCCCAATGTCGGTGGGGAAACCAATGCTCAAAGCCTTGAGGATTCCGAAGAGGATTCAGATGAAGAGAACGGTATGGAGTCGGAGATTGTTGATCTTGAGGATATTGCGGGTAAAGCTCCTTCGAGGAAGTCAGCGCCAGTAGTTGAAACTAATGGGAAATTTGACGGTAAAAGAGAAATGGTGACTCCTGTGATCAGAGCAAACTTAGAAAAGCAGGTACGTTTGTTTATGCTGTGGCTTTGTATTTTGTTTCTAGAATCTTCTCTTGGCTGTTGGGACTTTTTCAAATTTCACCTCGGCTGGCACGTTGCATTTAATACTAATTGTCACCGACGTTCAATTGCCTACAATTATTCCTAAATGATGCTTAAAATAATGAGAGGAAGGCAATTATAGCCTTTGTGACGTATGTTTCGATTCTATATTGAAGACAGTAGTTAGTAAGTAAACGAAGATGGAACAGATTAGGCATTTGGAAACTGCACTGGAACATTTCTAAGTTTTGTTCTTCGTCTATAGTTATTCAAAGGCCTACGGATGATGTTTACATTCGTGCCAACTTCTGCACAGCAGGGAAGCTCCTGCTTAGGGTCTTGGTCTACTCGGGTTCGAGAAATATCATTCTTGGGCCTAAACTGCTATTATTCTTATATTTACTAAATTGTACTCTATATAAATGGAACCATGGCAATCCTTGGCTCTCGGGTTTTTAGAAATTTCATATATATATATATATCTGTTTCTTTACCACCCACTCATGTTACTGTCTGTTCAACTTGCTGTGATATGATATAGGTTATTTTCATTATTGGATTTCTACAAATAACATCTATGAATTTTATAGTTCCTTCTACCTCTTGAACAGTCATGGTTTACTATTGACCATTTTCATACTTGACAGTTTCTTACAGTTTCTTTTCTTTATTGGCTTTCTCAAACCAATATCAATGTGCAGGGATATAAAATTATTGGTTCACACAGTGGTGTTAAAATTTGTAGATGGACTAAGTCACAACTTCGAGGTCGAGGTGGTTGCTATAAGCACTCATTTTATGGCATAGAGAGTCATAGGTAATCATTATCCATTTTTATAGTGACATGCACCCATATCTTTTTTAAAGTTTGATACATGTTTCACATCACCATCTTGTAGGTTATGTTTTGGCCGATGTCCATGTATGGTTAAATCCATTAGGTTTTCTGCGTGTCTGTGAGGAGTTTTATTTTTCTATCTGAGGGGGAAGGGATTTTGCACAATCCTTTAGCTGATATAGTTGTTTGATGAGAAGTGGCATCTTTTCTATCTTTTTTTTATTTTTTTTGTGGAATTATGGGAGGAATCAATGGAAGTGGTTTGCATTGCAATAGTGTACATCATTGATGGATGAAGGTTCAGGACCCTCTTGATGCAGTGGTGCATGATTTGTGATATTTTAAGCACTATGTTATTCTTATAGTCCCTTTTTATTAGAGAAAGAGAGAAAGCCATATGGTTGGCCGCTTTAGCTTTTTTGATCTGGGCGTGGGTTTCAATGGAGTTTCTGCTGTTGTAAAAGGTTGCATATATTTATGTCCTTTTAATGTACCATCTGTTTTATCAGTTGAATTAAAGTTCAGTTGCCAACTTAAATGTCAAATATTTGGGTGATACAGGTGCATGGAGGCAACTCCAAGTTTGGCATGTGCAAATAAATGTGTTTTCTGCTGGAGGCATCACACAAATCCAGTAGGGAAAAGTTGGCAGTGGAAGATGGATGATCCAGTAGAAATTGTAAATTCTGCAATAGACCTGCATACAAATATGATTAAGCAAATGAAAGGAGTCCCTGGTATATTCATTTTTTTCTATTCTTTAACCATTTTAAAATATTTGGCTTCTTTCAGATTGACCTATCAGCATAGTGTAATGATGAAGCAGCTGATGTGGCTATTGATACTTGCACACTTTTTTAGTCACCATCTTCTTTATGAAAATATTGAGTGCTATGGCGTACTTAGTTTATGGTCACACTTTGTGTTTTTACATTTCTTCCATTTCAATAATTTGATTGAGTAATTACTTTGTCATATGGAGCTGACTTCAATTTGCACTGTAATTTTTAATATTTACCTATGCAGGTGTTGTATGATGGCAATATGAGCTTCTATACATCACCTGATGTTCTATCCCAGCATACTAACACTCATAGCAGGGCATTTGCTTTTCCATGACTGATTAGTCTGATGTAAAATGACTGGCTGATGGCTTTTCCCTTGATGTTTCTCAAGGCCAGTTTATGATTACGAGAGGTGATTTTAGTTAAGCTAAATATGAGGAAGTTTTTGGGAGCATGAGGGAGTCGTTGATAAAAAATATGTTTTCAACTTGTTTTGATAGGCTATTTGGAATTGCGTATCCAACTAAGCTGAAAAAAGGTTTCTTCCCAGCAAATTTCACGATCAGCTCAATGTGCCCCAAGTCCCAACTCCCAACAACTCCTTTTTATTATGAATCTTAACTAAAATCATCTTTTTAATCTTTAACAAACTGGGCTAGTGTAATTAATATTCCAATTGATGCAGATTGCAGAGTGCTGAGAGCCCTTAGCCTTCTGCACCCCCACCCTTCAACTTGTTATTGCATGATTTAATTACAAAATTTATCCATGCATAACCGAGAGGTGTCTTTTCTTTAGGTGTCACCTTGGAGCGATTATCTGAAGGTCTCTCTCCTTGCCATTGTGCATTATCACTTGTTGGAGAACCTATCATGTATCCAGAAATCAACACACTTGTAGATGAGCTGCATAAACGGCGGATTTCTACATTTCTAGTGACAAATGCACAGTTTCCAGAGCAGATTAAGTCGCTGAAACCTGTTACCCAGGTTCCTGGGTTTTGATATCTTCCAAAATTAAAAATTTGCTTTTGCTGTTAAAGGCAAACTTAATTAACCTTTGTTTTGGCACTTGTGCAGTTATATGTCAGTGTAGATGCTGGTACAAAAGATGCTTTGAAGGCAATAGACAGGCCACTTTTTGGAGATTTCTGGGAGCGATTCATTGTTAGTACTTTCTAACATTTGTTGTGAAGTATCCTTTACAGTCTACACATTAAATGCAAATAGATTTATTGTGTAGAAATCATAAGGGGCCCAAACTTTACATAGTCAGTGTTATTTTAGAATTAAAGGAAATAATGAATCTGCCAACAATGTAAAGAGCAGCTTATTACGAATGGACTTTTCTTAAATGTGCGAGAGCTCTCTTGGATTCAAGATCTGATCTTAAGATCTGGGCCTTTTTGGTAAAAAAAAAAATTTGGGGGAGGTGGGGGGGGGGGGGGGGGGGGTGAGTACTATGGGGCCCCTGTTCTCTGTGACTATCATATTTATAGTTTCCTGTATTTTATAATGCTATTTGATTTATCTTTCACCTTCCTGTTGATTATCTTGTTTGAAAAACTATTACAGGATTCCTTGACTGCTTTAAAGGAGAAAAAACAGCGAACTGTTTATCGTTTGACCCTGGTTAAAGGTTGGAACACAGACGATGTGGATGCTTATTCTAAGCTCTTTAGTACAGGAAAACCTGACTTTGTAGAAATCAAGGGAGTCACATATTGCGGCTCGTAAGTTCCTCTTATGTCTCCCTTAGCCCATCCAGCTTCTTGTATGTACCATCTGTGTTGAATGGCAAATACTCAACTATTCACAGGTCTGCTACATCAAAATTGACCATGGAAAATGTCCCGTGGCATGCTGATGTGAAAGCTTTCTCTGAGGCATTGGCTCTGAAAAGCCAAGGGGAGTATGAAGTTGCCTGTGAGCATGCTCACTCATGTTGTGTCCTCTTGGCGAAAACTGAGAAATTCAAGATTGACGGCCAATGGTACACATGGATAGACTATGAGAAATTTCACTACCTGGTGGGTATTGTGGACTGTAATTTGGTTTGAATTATAGTTTTTTTAACGCAAAACTAATTTTTTTTCCTTCACTTTAAATGCAGGTGTCTTCTGGCAGAAGTTTTGACAGCAGAGATTACATGACTGCCACGCCATCCTGGGCTGTCTATGGAGCAGAGGAAGGTGGATTTGATCCTGCACAAATGAGATATAGGAAAGAGCGACATCATAAATCAAGCCGATGATCATTCAGGTCAGAAATACAAGAAACTTGGGCCAGCAACCCTGTCTCCAGCCTTTGCTTTTTTCCCCCTTCGTTTAAAGTTTCATTATCAAAGTATAACCTGTTTGGTTACACTAGAGGACTTTATCTCAATACATGGCTTTACACTTAGGATCAACCATTGCAATGTAATCTATCCCCTCCCACCTCTCTGGTTGTCTCCTGTTCAAGGAAGTCGAAGGCAGCCCTTCATGCTTCCTAATTGTTGGATGGCTCGTAAAGATCACGACGGTGAACATTTTAGTTGCAGAATTTTGAAGTATGCCTTATCGCAAAGTTTCTTTTGGTTGGCGCAAGGGATAGGAATTCGTTAAAAATTGATTTGTATGATATTTTTGTTAAATTTCTTTTATCAATATTCAACAATCAACACTAGCTGTCTTTTTTATTATTTTTTATGAAGAGGGAAAAAGAGGTATTCTTATCCAACAATCAACCTCGAAGGCTGAGCTTTTGGTAACAACATTCATAGAAATGTTGGGCATCATATTAGAGCCGGGGTTTTTTTTGAACAAACGGCTTAACCAACTCAGCCTACATGAGGGGGTTCTCATATACTTATTGCCAATGAAATCTTGGTTTTCTTCATTTTGTTATGATTGGTCAGATTTAATAAAGCAAGGGCACTTCCAAAATGCAAATATTGTGCATGGACAGTTCCATTTTTGTCTTATAATCCATGGTATTTATGATGATGATACTGGGTTTTGCGTTTACATTAATGAGAATTGTGTTTTGTGATTCAAATATTTCTCTCTCTAACTCAGAAGGTTGGCAAGTGATTGGTGTATCTTCCAGGAAGCTGCATTATTTGCGATGGGAGGTGTCTGATTTCCCATTATACTGAGGCATAGCTTCACAGCGCTCTGACTATGTTATAGCTATTAATACTTGCTTTTTAGCTGAAGGACAGTGAACAGACCTTGGACCCCCCATAGAGACCGCCTGTTTCTCTACCTCGCTCTTTACTCACCTAACTAACTGACGCATCCATCTTAGTTTCGCTTTTTTATAGTTGCAGCTTTTTAACAATTTGCAAAGAACATATAATTATAATCCAGGGGACCAGTAAATGATGTTCATATTAAAGTTTTGAACGAGTCATTCAGATTTTCTTAAAAATATTTATTCAAGTCTGACATAGGCTTATGTGCATCACCGTTGGGGATCCATATGTATATAAATCGAGGTAAATCTTTTTTTATATAGTTATTTTATAATTATTAAATTGTAGTGAAAAATAATTTCTACCACTTCAGATCGGTGGCATGCGCCTGATTGATCGATCAACCATGGGGTTGGGTTTTGAGAGGGTATCTGGAATTTGTATGTTCTTGGGAAAGCGGGAAAGGTGAGAGGCTTTAAGCATGGGAGGCTTGTAGCCCTGTGGCCTATTCAAGGAGTAGTTTACTGTGTGGAGTGTAGTAAGATATTCCCAATAACTATGAAATAATCATAGCCCACCTTGCCCGCCACAATCAAGTTGGGATCCGCTGCCGACCCATCCGTTCAAGCAAGCGCGTCAGCAAGGACCCACCTCCCCAAGCTGATTTTGCATTCTGCTCCTCTCTCGCCGAAAAATAAAAAGAGAGACAACTGCAGTTTGTTATGTCATGTTTAGCCAAATCTAAAGTTATTATTCAAAAAGGACCTTTGTGACGTAAGAAGAAGAAAACAGAAAATTGGAAATTATCAAACTCATTTTTTGTTTTTCTTTTATATCTTTTAATTTTAAATTTCTCTCTAATGCGTTATCTTTCTTTTTACTATGCCTATACTGTAATTTTAAATTTATTTAAATCATAATTTAATGATATGGATTAATATACACACACTTCCAAAAAATTATTGCGTTGAAACTATTCAATTCAACGTTTTCAGAATCAACCCATAATGATGCCGCATATAAGAGATACGAGCACAAGGAAGGAGGGAAAATTCACATTTTGAGTACAGGAGATGTTATTTGTTTTAAGCCCTTGATATATTTTTTTTTTAGTTTTTTAAGTACATAATTTGTGAAGATAAATTTAAAATATTATTTTGTTAGTGAAAATTAACATAATTTTGATGCTAGAAATTTGATTAGAACTATCATATAACAAGAGTAACAAAATGTAACCAATGAATGTTAGTCATAGTTAAAAGAGCTTTACTTGTTTAAGTATTCGGTTTTGAATTTGAATGAAATGAATGTAAAAAAAAAAAAAAAAAATCAATTTGAAATAGTTATCCTGTTGAACTTAACAATGGGTAAACTTTTTTTTAAAAAAAAAAAAAGTGCGTAACTCTGACCGGGGTGATTACGATCATACGGGAAACAAAGGAAGCAAGCATCGTCTCGTGAGAAAGATGGGCATGATGAGTAACGCCAGTCCCTCGTCAACACGCCCAACATGTGCGTGGCTTCACCTTCCACGTCAGGCTCGCTTGCTGGAAGAATCCGAATCATTGATTGGTCCGCTGAGGCGGCTACCACGCTATTGAGGGAGCGTGCATTCAAACCGCCTTCATCCTTCAACGCCCACGCACCTTCTCACACCACACAGCCCACAGCCAATGTCACCAGATTCAGACCTACTGGCATCAACCCACCCAAATCTCATCCTCTTTTTCTATCCCTATCTTCTCCTTCAGAGTTCAGATTGCCCACCCTCTTTTTTATTTCCTTCCATATCTCATTCTCAGCTTCTTTGTAATGATTGAAATCATGAGGGGAAAAAAACGGAATTTTGTTCTTCAATAATCCTACAACCAGGAATGGCGGAATAAACCGGAATAAAAAAAATAATCCATTTACCACGCAAAGTAACAATGGCAAGCATTCAAATTGAGAGCGTTGCGATAGCAGAAAATATCAAACACGATCACACACAACTGCCACTTTCAGCAGCCGATTAATACAACCCAGTAACTTATCTCTCTTTCTTCCCACGTTCGGATAACAAATATATAATAAGATTAAACTAATGACGCAAAGTGGTTTCTTTCATACTTGCGCTTCCTGAAATTTATCATGTTTTTCCCAATACCAACCGATGAAAACCCAAGGCAAACAACACAATAATAATTGTTCATTTTCCTTGATGAAAATAGGGAAGCGAAGAGAAGAGGAAAGGATGGATGATTCACGATGATCAGGGTGGTATTAACTGCTCTTTCTGGGTTTGCTTTTCCGTCTAGCTCGGCTTCTCGAAGGCTCGCCTTTTGGGTCCTTTGAGAACTGTGTGCATGCCGATGATCCCTCTTGTTGCTGCGCATGACGTTGTTGTTGTTGTTGTTCCTGTTCCTGTCCTCCTCCTTCCCCCTCGCTGGTTCTGCCTTTCTTCGATGAGCTTTCTGAGACTTCAGCTCTACCGCCTGCTTGTGATTCTACTATGTCCTCTTTGCTTATAGTTTCCGTTTGCTCGGTGATCTTACGAGGCCTGCCTCTTTTTCGAGGAGTCTGAGGTTGATTTTGTTGCTGTGTCTGAGGCTGTTGGGTGTCATCTCCTGTTCCTGTCGTTGAAGCTTCGGCTATTGCCACCGATAGTTCTTTCGTTTTTTGTGGCTTTTTCTTACCCATAACCATATATTTTTCTCTCTTTTCAATAACACAGCCAAGCTTCAATATTTCTATCTCCCACTCCTCGTTACTTCCGATTTCTGGATCATCAGCTTTCCAAGATCATCAAAATCTATAACACCCTCTATTGATTCCACGCTAAGAAAAGGAAGAAAGAAAGAAACCCTCGGGGTCCTCTCTCTCTCCCCCCTCTCCCACAAGAAGCGAAAAGCAAGTAGACCAAAATCTTTGACCAGAATCCAGGTTTGGGAAGAGACGGTATTA
>QFDD01120163.1:0-24464 GCA_006871305.1 Vachellia collinsii
CATACATACATACATACATACATACATACATACATACATACATACATACATACATACATACATACATACATACATACATACATACATACATACATTTGTATATGACCCCTTATCGTGTCCATTATTTTGCTGCTATGTTATAATTTGTCATTGGCTATATATCTTGTTAAATTTTGAGTTACATGTGTGTAAATAATCTCCTTAATTTTGGATGATGTGCAGATGTATTTTCTTTTCTTTTTTTTTTTGGTAAAGCATATATTTTTTTATTCGAGTTAATATTATTTAAGGCACTGTCAATCTTATAAGTGGGCACATTTTCCATTAAGAATTGGAACATTAGTTTTCCATTCTGTAGGAACTGGTTTTTTCTCGGTGAGATTGAACCCTTTGATGTTAATGTTTTGTCCTTTAGGTAGAATATATGGAAGGGGCCACTAAGATTTTGGATGAACATAAAATTGAGGGGTAATTCATTAGAATTGAATAAAATCAAGAAGTCGCCTCCAACTAAGATTATTGCCCGTTTTGTGCCTCGGAAATTCAAATGGAACTACATCTCTCGTTGTCATATAACTTTGCAAACAGACAAATGCATATTATGTAATGGGCCTATGAGGCCCAACAAATCTAAATCCAGAAGAAACGGCCCAAAAGAAATCCATGTTGAACACAAAAAAAGGGTACACGCCCAGTGGGACTCGAACCCACAATCGCTTGATTAGAAGTCAAGCGCCTTATCCATTAGGCCATGGGCGCCTTCCATGCTCGGAGCAGTTATATCAAACTATTTACTAGAATTACAAAGAATGTCTCATTCTTATAAGACGAATAACAGGAAGATAAAAATTGAAGGGTTCAGGGGAAATTATCGACACCTCCATGGAGTTTAAAGTCTACGTTGAGTGATTCACCTTTTGCTTTAAAAATGAGGTTAGTTTTATTTGTCGGGTGAAAAATGATTATGCATAGTTAAGCTAAATACGTCCTTAATCATTGTTGAATCTCTCTCCGCTTTTTTTTCCTTTTGCTAATACGAGCATGTTTGACAATCACTTTTGAAAAGCACTTTCATATAAGTCAAGATAAAACTCTCTCACATACTCATCTTGGATTGTGTAAAATCACTTTTTAAAATATGTTCCCAAACATGCATAATTTCGCCAATAATTAACACTCCTTTAAATCCCGTATGTAGTTTTCATCTATGAAACATCTAATTGGTATTTTGTCCCTAAAGATCGAATAGGTATTTGAGCTTTCTTACAGTTGTATATGTGCTTTAGCTTCTTTTTGGTTTTATTTTCCTGTTCTTAATTTTCTTGTGATTCAATTCTCACCTTCCATGTCCTTAAGACTCCAATCACCAAAAGTATGCCAGACCCGAAAGGATCCATCATGGATGATTATAGTTTCGATGGAAGCATAAAGGGATAACAAGTGGCTTAAATTTTATATTTTTAAGTTTGATATATAAAATTTGATGCATATATCATACAGAAATGTTTGTTCATTCAACTTTTATCCAACCTTTTTCAAAAAGTTCTCTCTTAGCCTCCTTCCTTTTCTTTATAGCCGCCCCTTTCTTTTATTTATTTCAAGATTTGTTTATTGTTAAACTTTTAATTTTAAAAATACTCTAATATAAATTAATTAACTGATAATATAAAAATAACTATGGTTGTTATATATATATATATATATATATAAAAGTGAATGCAAAAGTTACTCAAGAGTGATTCTCAAAAGGTCTGGGCCAATTAATCTTGTATATAGATATTAAATGTTACAATTTGCCTTAAGGTATAAGCAAACCCTTACATTTCATGCATTATATATAATACTGCATCTGATTCATAATACAAAAGAATCATTTTAATTTTTTTTGATAAAAATTAAGAAAGCTAAATTATAATTTGTCTGATTTATAAACTGATATATGATATTATTATACATGTAATCAAATACCTTTAAGCAAAGCCATTTAAGTTTTTTAATCTTTTCGAAAAGAATTAACTGTGCTGGTAATTTATTTCTTAAACGCTTTGGAACCCAAGAGGCATGAGGGATGCCCCACACATGGAGAGAGGGAGGGGATAAGGTTTTTTGTTTCTTTTGCCAGAGAGGGAGGGGATAAGGTTGCATCTTCTTCGATCAGCAGAAGTTTCACGGATTGTGTTCACCACACGGCAGTTTCAGACATGTGATGATATACCAAATTCAACAATCAATATACCTACATATCTATTTATTAATCTACCATTCGCCTCCACTTAAATTTTTCATTTTGTTTCTAAATATAACTCATATTTTAAATTTTAAGATATGATAATTATTTATCAAGAGTGAAGTCACAGGTACAATCCCGACTGTGATATGAAGCTATTAGTGTCTTCCCACTTAATTTTTTAAAAATATGATTATTTATATATCTATTAGTTTATATAAATAGAGTAACTAAAAATTTTAATAGCATAACATTAAATGGAAGGCAGAACAATAATTTTATAGAAGTTTAACTCTAAATATATGTTTTTTTACTAAAGATATGTATATTTTCACTAGAGATACGATTGGTTTATCATACGAAGGCAAGGAACTAATCCTAATGCCTTGCAGAAGGTCAAATGATATCTGATATCTCCAAAGGAGTCTTTGTTTGTGGGCTGTTCATCTCTGACAGACAGGCTTGGTTTTCAAAAAAAGGAGGTGAGACTTTTAATGTGGAGTTGCCTTTCTCTTTTATTGGTCTCGTGTCCACCACGTTACCACGTGGTTCTGCATTTTGTCGCATAATGTAGTTGGCTTTGGCTTTATGCCCTCGATCGCTAATCCCCACAATTATTCACGTTCCATGTTTATTCACTAATTTAGTACTTATGTTCACTTTTTCTGGAAAAAGAACACATATCTATGTGGAAATTCCAAAGGTTGGTATGGTTATATTCAACATTATCCACTTGTCCGATTCAATAGCCATTGTGGTTTACTTTGACGATATTTTTGCTTAATCGCAATCAATTATATGCTGCCAAAAACTAATCAACTAGTAGTAGTATTTATGTTCCGTTTTATTTTAATTTAAAGTAAATTTTACAACTGTGTACATATCAATACTTATATATATAATACTCTCAAAGGAATATCAACTGTTTAAAATATTAAACTCATTGTTCCATTTGAGTGAATTTTAATATCATCTTTATTAACTATACTAAACTTCAATATTATATTAATTTTTATCCTATATCATCTTCATTAAATGTATAAAAAAACATTTAATACTTTTTAAAACTATCGTCTGTTTTATTAAACAGACCAAAAACACTTCCTAAAACAGACACCTGAGATAATAAGAGAGCAAATGAAGTAGATGATACTATTATATAATCATTTAATCTTATATACAAATTTTAACTAGAACCGAAAAAATCTTAAACTTATTTACTTTGCCTCAAGGAATAAAGTTCACAGAGAGGAATGAGTTTTTTTTTAAGTAAACCGTGTGGTATCCTAAACCTATTTTACTTTAAATTAGAAGATTTTTCAAGGGTTCAGACTAATTGGAATTGAGTCAGACAGGATTACACTGGCATTAAAGCTCTACCACCAAGTATTGAATATTGTTGCGTTTCCAGAGTTTGAACTCAAAATCTCTGTTTTAATTTGAACTGATACAACCTTTTACCAGTTAAACCAAGCATTTGATGATTACACATGTAATAAATTAGAGGTAAAATTGTACCGGGCGAAATGCAAATGATGTTTGGAGTATAAATAAGATAAATAAATAAATAAAAAAAACTTTTCTCCTTGTTAGAAGTAGCATAGCTGGTAGGTAGGTAGGTATTAAATTGGACCACCACTTTGTGCTTTCATACATAATTAGGAGGCGGCTCTAAAATGAAGGGATTGGTGTGGACAACGGGCACCTGTTTTCCGCATCTATAAAAGAATCCTTACTAGTAGTGGCATGATATGCTCTAACTCACTAAGATAGACCAGAGAGCACTAAACATGGCCACCTCATCATCCCTTCCCTCTCTCCTCTTCTTCATCTCCTTCCTTGTTCTCATGGCCGCCAGGGCTCAGTCTCAGGCCAAGCCTCCCATCGTGAAGGGTCTCTCTTGGACCTTCTACGAATCCACCTGTCCCTCCCTCGAATCCATCGTCACCAACCACCTCAAATCTGTCTTCAAAAATGACGTCGGCCAGGCCCCCGCCTTGCTTCGCATCTTCTTCCACGATTGCTTCGTCCAGGGCTGCGATGCCTCCATATTGCTCGACGCCATTCCTCCTAGCAACCAGAGTGAGAGAGACTCAAGATCCAACGGTGGAATCAGACCCGAGGCTATCCAGACCATCGACGACATCAGAGCCCTCGTCCACGACAAATGTGGACAGGTTGTCTCCTGCGCTGACATCGTCGCTCTCGCCGGACGTGATTCCGTTGTCCTGGTATTTTCACGTTTCTTATTGTTAGAATATCGTCCCCACTAATTGAAAAATGAATCTAAGGTACATACTCAAGTTGGTTTAAGCTCATGTTTTCTCTTTCTGCAACAATAATGGCAGACAGGAGGGCCCAGCTTCCCAGTTCCACTAGGAAGACGAGACAGCCTAACCTTAAACTTCGACGAAACCAGCAACCTCCCGTCTCCCTTCGCCAACACCACCGGCACCATCGACACTTTTGATGCCCAGAAGTTTGACGTCACGGACGTGGTTGCCTTCTCCGGCGCCCACACCTTCGGGAGATCCCACTGCAGCTCCTTCTCCGACCGTTTGTCCGGCGCAAGCAAGGCTCCCATCGACCAGACCCTGTTGAAGAACCTCAAGGCCACATGTCCCAGCGCCACGTCACCCAACACGGCAAACCTCGACATCCGAACTCCCAACAAGTTCGACAACAAGTACTACATCGACCTGATGAACCGACAGGGAGTGTTCACGTCGGATCAGGACCTGTTTTCCGATGCTCGGACCAAGAAGTTGGTGCAGAGCTTCGCGCTGGACCAGAAGTTGTTCTTCGAGAAGTTCACTAACGCCATGATAAAGATGAGCCAGCTTAGGGTTTTGACAGGTAAGCAAGGGGAGATCAGAGCCAAGTGTAATGTGAGGAACAGTGGGAAGAAGTCCGTGTTGGCTTCTGTAGTGGAAGAGGTGGTTGAAGTGGCCGAACAGTTCTAGATCACAATATATGGAGGCCATGGATATATATATGTTGCAGCACGGTTTTTCTAGTCGCTTTGTAACTTTTTTAAGTATAATAGTATATCACAAGTGTGGGAACTGAGACACTTGTTAGTTCGCTGTTTTGGTTTGGATAATAACTTGTGTTTGGAGGATTCTAAATCTAGTCCTGAGATAGGCTTCTTCTTCTTGTATGGTGGTTCTGTTTAATTTGAGATGTGTAATGTTGTATTTGAGATGTGTAATGTTGTAGTATAATAACTAATAAGAAGTTCCATTTTGTAAATTTGAGCCCTGCAAAGTGAAAACCAGTCTTTTTTTTTTTTTTTCTTTTGAATCTAAGGGGCAGCCAATAAATGGTTGGACCTAATGGAAAAAAAAGTTAATTTTTTATGATAAATTAATATTTAAATTTTATTAGAATAAATGCTAATATTTAATATTGTTTTGGGTTAATAGAAAATTGAGGGGCACACAGTAACACTTAGGGCATGGGTTTATAGAAGACATTGAACATAGACTTTTTTTGCATGAGTTTTCATACTTCCTCCAAGGCTATTTACAAGTACACATCACATCACATCACATCTTTATCCTGAATCAATTATTTGGAAAAATGGTGCTAAAGTACTGAGAAGCATTACATTATTAATTGAATCAGTCCACTTACGGTATACTTTTTGAAAAGTCATGTGCAAAAAGTCATGTGCAATGATGCGATTGAAATCCTTTAATTCACAAGTCGACTTTTTTTTTTCCATTTTTTAAAAAACAAAATTATTAATTAATTTTTTTATAATTTATAATGTCCACTTTAATATTGAAAGACCTATATAATTTTGTATTATTTTCTCTAAGTAAATCAATAGATACAGGAGGTCTAATTTGTGAGCATAGAGCAGTTACAATTCTTCATCGATCTAAAAGATCGCATCAATACGTGCAAAAACTGCATTTACACACATACTATAATATTACTCAGGCAATACATACATACATACAATACCACATAATTTATAACAAATCTTGTAATTTCCAAACTGCTAACCTCAGAAGTCATTTTTTATTTTTCAAACTTCATGTTGTAAAATGTACTATGTGACTGCTTAGTTACTACTAAATTTGGTTGATTTGTTCATTTATTGTTTTGGTCATCTGTCTTTCAGAGTTAGACCAGGCCAACCAGAAGATTTAAATGTTTGTCCGTTTATACAGGGGCACTGCTGGGACTGATGATTTATTTCATGGGCGCCATCCGAATAACTTCCTTCATTTATGATTTTGAACAACTCGTAACTCTTCAATTTAAGAATAGGTCTGGCCCATGCCTATGATAACATCGAAAGGTTAAAAAAATCTGATCAGACACTGAAGTTCGGCTCCCATGGTCTCACCGTCAAGTAAGTGATCATGGATCATCCAGGGGCCCCCCGTTAAGGCATTAAAATAGTAATCCTTATTAGACATTTTAACCATGTAGAAGCCATGGCCAATGTTGATTAGGTTAATGACACCCTTTTTTGCCCACATGCCCTGTAAACTAGAGTGTAGAGCTTTACAACCAATGTTCCTATTTAGCAGTCTAACAATCACCGCCATCCTCCATGCCTTATATAGCCTTCTCTTCATTTTCCCGGAAAAAGAGAAAGTTGCAATATTTCTTTATGGTTCCTCAATCGTCTTGAACAATGGCTCCTCTCTACCTCTATCATGCGTGCGTTGAGAAGAGTTCGACAAGCTATCATCAGACATATATATAATCATCTTTGTCGCTCCCATCAGAAAAATCATTCTTGCTATCAATGTCTTTCAGCTTCTCTGCAAAGGATGGACACCCAGGGACAAAGCCAGTCCCTTTGGAGCCTAGTTTGGGCCAATAATTCTGCAAGTAGCTTTCCCCCATTCCTTTGGTGCCCGCATTCTTGACTTTATTCGAACTTCGCATTAGTTTATCATCCTCCTCACGAGATGGAGGAACAGTAGTAGGAGCAGAGCATGGAGTAGTCATTGTTGAAGAACTGTCGTAATGTATTTAACTTTATTACTTTTTAAGGTTATACTTGTCGTTTAAGTATTAACTAATGTAAGACGAGAAGTGTAAAAACAGAAGCTTGAATGATACAGGACCAGGCCGGGAAGATAAGGCCTAATCGGTCTCCAAAACAGGGTATTAAAAACCGGATTGAAGAGGATTAACTCAAAAACCAGTGACTCACTCATCTAGTTGGTCTGGTCAGGCCTCTAACTCGGATTTATTGACCCATGGTGATCTGGTGCAACTCAGGGGTAAATCGATCATAATTCGGGTAACTCGAGGCAAATCAATGTAACTTAGGTCAAATTCATTTTCTTAAAAAGTTTTGATTTTTAGTTTTTAATGAACTTATACTAACTTAACTCGATTTATTACTTTAGTTTGTCATCACATTGATATTTTCTTACTTTTATTTTTTGAATTGCTAAATCAAACAACCATTAACTATTAATGATTATATTTTAGTATTTCATTATTTTTTATTTTGAAGCTTTTAAAAGATTGTAAGAATAAATGTATATTCTCAATATTTTATTTTATTATTGCTGCAATCAAATAGTTATGTAAGATATGTATATGTCAAAACATTACATATTTGATGTCATTTTTATTTAAATATTATTGTATTAACTTGCTCATAATTAAATATGAGTGTTTTTATTAAATTATATTATTTCGATATTATCGGTCTGATTCATGGGTTGACCTCAATCTAACCTACTAACCCTTAATTGGTTCAAAAGCTGATCAGGATTTTAATACTTTGCTCCAAAGGTCATGTTGGGCACCAAGTTTGATTTTCATACAAGACTCAATTTTTTTTTTTTAAGCTCAATCTCACTTCAGAAATGTATAAATAAGAGCAATGTTGCCCTACAATAGCCAAACGGACATATGTCAAAGTTTATGTCAAGTATTATTACACATGGGTATGACAATACTAGCACTTTTTTTTTTTTTTTGGCATCCACAATACTAGCACTTAAGTTGAAAGTTTTTGCGGATACGCAATATCACCTCAAAAATGTTAAAACCAGAGCAATGTCACTTAAAGTTTACATCACAGTAAAAAATATGAAAAACCGCCGAGACACGAATGTTTTACATCAGGAAAAAAAAAAAATCACATCGTCCACTAGTATGCCTCAGTCATCATTATAATGGTTTCCCTTTTTTTTTTGGCCATTATACTTTATAAGATGAGATCTACGTCTGAGGAGGACGGCGTCCTTGTAAATAATCTCAAAACAGGAACCTCTTCTGAATCATGTTGGATTTCACAAGAGAAGAATCGTTGGATTGGGTCTGTTAATGAATGTAACATGCAAAATGGTAAGAAGGAATTTCCTCCAAGTACGTCCACCCAATATGGAAAATCATGAACTACCAATTATGAATTAATGAGATGGACCAGAAGAATATCAATTCGTCAAGAACTTATTTTCGTTTCCATTATCAACTTGAGAAGGTGGTTTTGGAAGGCCACGAGGCTTGGGAGGAGTGCAGGCAAAACTTTTGACAATGGAGGAGTAAACGTCGAACTCTGCCTTCAATTTCGAACAGCAAGATTCAATCCACTTCTCTGCTACACTCGTGGATACACTGTCTTGGCTATCCCTCTCATGTTCTTCAATGGCAGGTCGTATTTCATTGTACAAGTTATCAAGAGCACAGGTCGCCTCATTCTTCAGTACCTGCAAATATGCCTCAAAATTCAGATACCAGCTCAACATAAAACGAACGACTTGTTTGGGACAAAGGTTTTTGCTTTGTTTTTTTTTTTGTGGGGGGGGGGGGACTATTTGTCCAAAGCATTTGTTAACAACAGATCCTAAACCATCCCAAACCTCAAATTTCCAAATCCCATCTCTCTCTCTGTGGGGATTATTCACGGATTCTGTTTCATCTAATTTCGCAGTCGCTCTTTCTTTCACCCTCTCCAATTTTCTTTTCTTAGGCCTTGTTTAGTGAAAACTGAAAAGGAGAGAAACATTCTTTTTCTATCCTCCTAGAACAAATTTACTTAACAGTAAATTTCTTTCTTTCTGTTTTTGCCCTTTTTAAACATCGCAGCATGAGAATAATTTTAGGCTCTCAAAATCACTTTTCATCTAATCCATTTTTTTTAATTTTAACTAGCAAGTAACTCCTAACACAAGCCAGACGGTACATAACAAAGCAGCAACAGAAGTAATACCTCATATCTTAAAATCTCCTCTTGTGCTTCTTTTGATGCTAAAGATTCAGCAGCAGACTTCACATCGACTTGCTTCTGTGTGATATTTTTAAATCTGTCCTTATATTTCTTTGGTTTGTTGGCAGATATAGACCTAGGCCCAATGCGATAGTTTCGGGCCGCCGTATTACTTCTGATTCGTGATATCATTGCATTGTTTTGTGGAAAGGCCTGCTGAGTATCTCCAGAGTACAGTTTCATATCATCACTTTCCATTTCAGATTTTATCGAATTGACATGCAAACCCTTTGCTGGAACTGGTCCAAGCGGCTGAATGCTAAAAGCAGTTGATTCTGATAGTTGTTCAGGTTTTATGATAACATCCATGGAGTGTTCAGTTTTTCCATTAACTTGCATACCAGGAATGTCAGAATGTGAGTTTCTAAGGACCTTTGAGGGAGGTTCATCCTCAGCAGAATCATATACAGGAATTTTCTCAACAGAGTACCTGTGAGCAAAGTAAAGATTATATCACATGGCAGAGGGGCTAAAGTGATGGTGCATGTAACGCGTATATCACCACAGGCATGAAAATAAGGATTAGGTTATATGCCAATGCCATCCTTGCCAGTAAAGATAGATCAACCTTTATTGCCCAAAAAACCATAAAGCAACACAGAGAGGGAGAGAGAGATCAATGAGAGATATCCTAAGAACTAATAATAGTTACAAACATGACTAAAACGGGAAGTTAGGAACGACAAGAAACCACAATTGACAGACCCTGGTAACAATTATGTATTTAATATCTGACGGGCACTAAACAAGAATTGACAGACCTTACTAAAAATTATATCTTTAATACTCACACAGCCACTAATACTTTAAATGAAGAATACTAAAAAGAAATTAGGACATTAAAACAAGGAGGGGATGAGATAAATAACACGTTACCTTTCATCATCATCTTCCCATAAATATGTATCTTCCTGCATAGAATTTCCATAAAAATCAAAGATCATAAGCACAGACTAGACTAAAAAAAAAAATACAAAAAAAAAAAAGAAGCTAACACAAATAAAAGGGAAAAAAACAAATAGACACAAATACTAAGTGAATAACCACAACAACGACACCAAAGTAGGTTCAGTAAACTATTAGTATATAGTGTTATGCTGCTAATGCAATAATCTTCCATTATCATTTCAGCACAAATTCTACCAGATGAAAACAATTTAACAGCAAAATAGAAGTTTCAGGAAAAATCCACTAGATTCATAAAACTTGCCTGAAAACCACGAGATTTTGCTCCAAGAAATCCAGAACATCTGGCTGCACCACAGAGGCAACGAACCTTTGCACCACCAAACCATTCAAAATTATAATCATATGCCAGTTCAGCTCCAATGGGTATATCTTGTTTTGCAAATATTCCAACTCTTATCTCACCCAAGACATTCCATTTCCTTGTCTCACAATTTGGTTGACTGCAAACTTAACAGGTTTAAGTTGTCTCAAACCTTAGGTCAGGGAAAATAATGACTAAAAGAAAATGCCTACAATATATGCATGGTAAAGGCTTGTTTTCAAATTAGCTTTGATTTGAAAAGATTTACCATGAATGATTTATAAATCTACCAAGGCTTCCCTTTCTAGTTGCATCAATGGATTCAGAGGCATTAAGACAAATAATGAATGCATCCTTAAGACCTGCAAACTATAAAGAACTTTAGAAAACAGAGAAATCAGACGTCAAATGGAACATCTAACAAATAAATATTTGACCTTGAGTTTCATAAGCCTGGGCTCTTCGCTTGGCTTCTTTCCATGAAATTACTTCTCCACAGTATTCAATGATAAATTGGCCTGCCTGTAGAGAGTAAGCTTGATAAGAATACTTAATAAGCTGTAACCAAGTCAGAAAATGCCATACTAGCCATGGATCAGGCAATAAAGTTTCATTTTCTAAATGTAAGCTTTTGCTGAAACTCATTACATGATTACCTTAATGTTCTCATCAGCCAAAAGACCCCATCCCCGGCCTTCAGTTTTAAACAACTTTGTTTTTGCATATTCACACTTCTGAAATCTCTATAACCATAAGACATGGTTTAAAAGAAATAAAAAATTGCAGTTAGTTTCATCCCAGATAAAGAAGCAAATGCAGCATGTCAGACGTTCAGAAAATCTAGAAACACAACACTATTCCTTAATGCATTAGAAATTCAAATGACTGGTAGGACTAGCAGATAAATAAGCGGCATGTTATAAACACATTAAGACATCTAGTCTAGGAGATAGTAATGAAAAGTTTCTTCTAACAATTAAATACAAACAGGAATTTTATGGGAAATATAATTCCTGATTTCCCCTCACTCTTGGATTTATTGTAATTTACCTGCATTTTTTGTTAGGCTCTTTACTGAGAACAGATTTGTAAAGGGTGTCACCAATTTTTCAAATTTTCATTCATTGTTACCAAGCAATTAAGGAGCAATTACTCCTAATTGATCCAAAACTCCCTTCAGCACTGTACCCACTCCTTGTATGTAAATTAGAACAATAATACACTTTCTTTTGTTACATTCTTTTGAAACTATGACAACAATAAGGAAGATATGACCAAATACAATTAACATCATAACAGACAAGTTTAAACATGCACCTGATTTTTGCAAAAGATGCCACAAGGGCAGTAGCCAGGTGTGCATTCAGAGCTGGTCAATACGTTGAGGCACCCATCCCCACATGCACTATCAGGGTTACTAGCGTTATATTTGCATTCACATATAGCAATATCCTCATCCTTCTGCTTCAAGTGTCTAAAAACAAATAAAGAGATTAGCACACCTTATAAGGCTTCGTAAATTTGTAAGATCATCTACGTTTCATTTCAATAAGCTGTGCAGTCAGTGTTTGACTGCCAGTTGCTGGATTGAACTTCCATTCAGGTTCCTTTTTATATTGGCCGCACTTTCTTGTCCCTGAAGCTATTGCCATTTGTGGAGAAGACAAGTCAAAGGAAGCTCTTCTTAAGTTGCAAGTTCGCCATTTATTTTAAGGTTAGTTACAGTTAAGAAGCTGAAAAAAGCGATCCGGTGTTATTTAGGAGTTTATTTTTGCCTAGGAGTCTTCTGGTTATCCCTTATAATGATCTTTAACACCTGAGCAAGTGCTTGCACTTCAACGTAATATCCGCGGAACTGTCGTATTCCCCCAACAATGGTTGATGAAACATCGAGAACTGATCAAGGAAATACTCCTTAAGGAGACGCCAGAAATAATATCTAGTTATGTATATATACATATGTACACACATGCGAGAGAAAAACTTACCTTCTACTCAAAAACTCATTCTGCGTTATATGTATGTATAGAGGCAACTCTTCAGCATGAGGATCCTTCAAAATCAATAGCTTCCATGTCACTTGACTCAATTATAAAATAACATAGTAATTAGAATAGACCTGAACATAGAGAAAGAAAATAGGGCAAAAACCAAGATATAGCTACCATTTCGATTGAATTTAAACGACTGCTTAGATGACTGTCATTGGTATATTGCAACGCCCTGCCAAAAATAGGAAAAGATCATACAAGGCACCCAAAAAAGAGAGTTTTAATCGGGTTATCGTAGACAACTCATACAAATAACGGAAGAACTAGATAATGAAGCTTCACTGGTCAACCAAGAAAGAAAGCGCAGGTTGTAGTTAGGAATAATGGATAAAAATTACTCAGTGCTCTTCAAAGAAATCAATTCCAAAAAAAAAAAAAAAGGATTTTGTAAAGCTTCAAGAGTCTCCCCTTCCCCTATTGATTATAAGAGGGTGAAAAGATTCTCTTTTGATTTATGTTCATGTGGAAGGAAAGATGGGGAAAATTTCTTGAGATTAGGTTTTATCGTGAGATATAGATATTGCGGGGAGTGCGAATTCACACTTGGTATCCACATTTGACATTCAAAACGAAGCGGAGATCAAATTCATTCAAGAAACTGACAACATTCGAGTTAGTGTTGGCTAAACTGGCAATGGGGCATGATGGATAAAAGAAACCAGAGATGACAAACCTCGAATGCCACCAATTACCCTGTTCCCTGCGGCACCGGCGAGGACGTAGGGGCTCAGTTCCCTGGCAGGTGGATGTTAGGTTGAAAGTGGTTCGAACACCGTCAGAGGGTAGCGTAGCTGAAAACGACCATGGTGGAATTGGAAAAGAGATTTTCCGCCTTGGAGTTGCGCTCGAGCAGAAGGCAACTGGGACGAAATGGGTCGCGGTGGTCCTCAGCCCAGTTCACAAGATCGAACCAAGGACGCGTGCGCACGCAAGGTGACTCATTTCCATCGGAACAGGGAGGCGACAGGTCCGCTTATAATCGCTCGCGGCAGGCAATTATACGTTTGTTTGTTCAAGTTTACCTCAACTTTCAATTTTTAATTTAATCCTTTCTATTTAAAAAATATATTTAGAAAAATCCTTATTCAATCTAATCGAAATGCACAAATATTAATTTATGCTTACATTTTTATCAAATTTTTAATAAGGCCGCCTTATTAGGGATTTATGAATGTTGTTAAAAATATCATAATACCATTTTATTATTAAAGACAAAAATTAAAGACATATATGTATGTACCAATTTTTAAGTACAAATTCTCAAATACTCGTCACCTTAATGCCAAAATCTAAACTTCCTTGAATTATAAGGATGTCAACTTCTAATTTTTTAGTTGACTTTAAACAATATTGAGAATATTTTTTGATAATTTCTTTTTTAATTTTAACTTTTAAATTGTTATTTTGTTTTGAAATTTTGTAAAAAATTTGCAATGAAAGGTTTATAAAAAAAATTTATTTTGAATAGAATTTGTATTTTTCTATTTTGATTTGATTTTTTTTGCTATTTTATTCTACATTTTTATCATCTATTCAATTTTTATTTATTTTATTATTTTTAATAGACAAGTGAATAATAAAGCATATGAACATTTTAATAACTATTACGGCGAAGAAGAATTATCTTGTGTATACACTTCTAAAGAAAATTAAGAAATAAAATAAAGGCATGGGACAAAGAGAAAATGTTTTGTTGAAAAAAAGAGCAAAGAGAAAAAGGGTTAAGTTAACATAGAGAGAAAAGAAAAGGGTATATAAGTAAAATCACCAAATTTAAAAATACCAAATAAGGCATATAGGCCTTATTAAGGATTTGATAAAAGTGTAAGTTTAAATTAGAATTTACATATTTTAACTGGATTTATTTAGGATTCTCCCAATATATTTTTAATATTTTTATCTTAACATTAATATTATTAGTTTCATTTAACATAACATATTGATTCAATAAATTTTACCAGTGATTTTGAAGCTACCTGATGATAAAATATAATTATATTTTAAAGTATAAAAAATATTATATAAAATAAATAAAATTTAAACAAATTTTATTAGTATATAATTAGAGAATCATTGTTTAAATTTGTTGAATAAGTATATTAAGCTAAAAGAAGCTAACAGTGTCAAGATAAAATGACTACAAATGTATTTTTTAAATTTAAAGGATTAAAATAGAATTTGATATAAATTTAAAAGACTAAAAATATACTTTAACATATTATTTATTATTTTTCCTTGTTAAATACCATGGAACATATCATCGTAAATAGTAAATCACGTTAAAAAAGTAGTTTTCATCGCTAAGTCAAACAACTAATATTTTATGGTTAACAAGGAATATTGTGTGAAAAAAAATTACTTTTCCTTTCTTTCACAATGATTACATGACTAACTCAATTTGCCGAGTTTAATAAAAGTTATGGTTGAGTGTTTGGATTAATTTATTTTAAATGATTTTATAGAATTCTAAATAAATATGTAAGAAAAATCTTATTTTGTTTTATATAAAAGTACTTTTTAAGTGTTATCTATGATTTTCCAAACAAGCACATAAAGTTTTAAGTTTACTACTACCGATAAAAATCATTAGTTATTAATATTTATATAAAATACCTTTTGTTCTCAAATATTTTTTTATATCATGAAATTTATGTGGGTTGAATATAGTATTTACTTGCATGTTTTGAAGTTATGAAAGCTTTTACAAATATATTTACATATTGTTTGACTTTGAGATGAGCAGAAAGATTTGAACACTCTCATCAACCTCTTTTTGCAACAGTGAAATATTCTGATTACATGGTAAGGTGGAAGGACATAGTAAATAAGCATTATAATTGTGCACAGAATCAGAATAGAAGATTTGATAGTTGAATAGAAACTTTAAGAGGAATTTTATTTTAACTTATATAAAAATTCTTTTTTTAATTTCAATAAAACAACGCCCAACCCAAATCGGTCCATGATAACTTCAATCATTCCCCACAAAAGCTCTCAAATATAGTATCGCCTACCGTTAATAAAGGTTAATTCAATTTATAAGGAATTGATTTATATCCTATAAGATTATGAATTCAAATTTCATTGTGGATATAAAGAGTTAAGCGATCTATGAATACATCTATAAATGCTTTCAAAATTAAAGACATAGATTGATCCTTGTGATTGTGAGCCTCTAGACCAAATTCACTGAAACTTTTGTATAAGGCAAAAAAGAGGAGGAAAAAAAAAAAAGCCTCGTGTGAGATGTTTCTCCAAGTGCTGTAACTGACTGAGAATTGAATCCTGTCCCTTACCAGTGAGAGGCAATAACGGCTGAACCCATGAATGATGATCGACGCCTCCTCAACATCATGTTTTGTTAGACTTCTGTCAAACCGGGACAATTCACTGCGGAGTGATAATATCCTAACTCTCGAGTTAAGCTTGGAGGCCCAGGTTCGTGTGGCTTGAACCAGAAAAGTGCCTATCGTTTTCACAATTCTTATAATAACAAGCACAAGGGATCATCTTCCACCCTATCCTCCTGGTTCAAAAGCAGAGTCGAAGGCCCTGTTCGAGGACATTCGGAAACAGATCAGAACGCATAGCATGTCTTGGTGACGCTCTCAACAAGTTTTGGCAGCTGGGACTAATATCATCATCATCATCATCATGTGCAAAAAGTGAACGAACGTTTTCAAATTAAGAGGCTAACGTTAGACTCAAACCGAAGGCCAGAAAAATCCAGGTTGGCATTTCGCTTTTGGCCATTCCGCTTCTATCATTTCCCCATGCTCTTTTGTTTTCTCAGCTCCAGTACTACTGTTATTGGATGCTTTTCTTTTCTTTTTTCTTTTTTTGCTACCTGATTTCATAATTGGATTCCTCTCTTTAAGTTTTTTTTTTTTAAATAAAAAGCATATGAACATTAACATCAACGATTAACAATTGTATGAAGAAACCCGAGGCTGGTAAATGGTGATAGAGAACGCACTATCTCCATCACAAACCGTTAGGATCGCGCCACTTAAGAGTTGGCCCCACCAGATGCCAACGTGGCAGAGGGATATCAAGCACAAAATGGAATGGCAAAAGGGTGATTTCCCCTTGGGGCATTTTCGCAGGAGGAATGGAGGATTCACTTGAGGATGGATTGGGGGTGACAGTGACGTGAGACGGAACGGTTCTTCTTCTTCGTCCGCAATAGTATTCGTTTGCGCTATATATCGGCGCCAGGAAGATTATCCCCTGAGTATTCTTTAGCATATTAAAAGCGTGCTTGCAAATTCCGAGCTCAAAATCGAAAACCGCCGTCCTTGAGATCACACCTCTCTCTCTCTCATAGCTCTGAAGTTTTCCCGTCACGTTTCTCCGAAGCCCCTCCATTTCATTTGGATTTTCTTTTCACGTCGCAGCGTTCGGATTTCTCCTTTCAATCGCTTCAGCGAGGATAGTCCCTCAGCAGTTGGACTCTGATTCTGTTGGGGGGCTGCTCTCTGAATGCGCGAATGCGAAATGGCATGAATCTCGGTCTTTGGCTCTTTCCCTGCATAGCCTGGATAGTGCATAAGGTTCCTCATGGCAAAGCGCGTGTACCAAGTCTGGAAAGGAAGTAATGTAATGTTTAATTCCCCTGCTTCTTCCTCTTTTTCCCAAGTTAGACTTTTCATACTTTACACGCCTTCTGGGGATGCTCTTTGTTTGTTGATGGGCGAAACGTTGTGGTTCCTTTTAGATTAGGTGTCTGTGAATGATTCTAAAAGCTTATGATTGGTTTCAGTTTAAAGCTGTTTTGGTTGCCTAAATATGGTAGTGAAGACAGAAAGTTTTAACTTGGACGATGATTCCGAGATCATACACTGGATATAGTGAGCTACTGAAGTGAGATTATGCATTTTGCGAGTTTTACCACTTTGAATTAGCAGTTCCCTTCCTCTGCCCGTCCATTGTGTTTGTCTGTGTACGGCGGGTTTTGGGGGGTATGTGTCCTGCCCTACTTCCTGTCTGACGAAACTTTAATAGTGGCTTCGCGAGAGGAGCTGGTTGGACATACTAGCATTTAATGAGGCCTTTCGATTTTATACCATCTCTGATCGAGTATTGGTCATGTTTGCAGTCAGTTGTTTGCATTGATACGTTGTTTCATCTTTTTACTGAGCAAGGGTACAAAAGCTTCAGAAGCAGTACTTAATTAGATGCAATTGTTAGGCTCACGTTGGCAAGCTGCCATGTCTTTTGGACAAATTAGTATTTTAAGATATTGAACTTGACTCATATGATGTTTTTCTTGTTTTACTAGACATAGCTATCTAGCTTTTTTGTTTTTTTGTTTTACTAGACATCGCAGAGAGTTTGAGTTATTGTCATATTTTGCCTGCTCTAGCTAATCGTTTTGTTTCTTAAAGAAGAATTCCTTATTCGGTAGTTTGGAATGAAATCATAGCTAGCACCTTTTTCATGTTTATCTTGAAACTATTTTATATATCCTTTAGGGCGTATTAATGGGCTGCTTAGAGTGGAAATGGACACTTGCATAATTATCTTGTATATTCTGGTTTTTGATAGTAAATTGCATAGATTCTCTCAGTTTTAATAGAACTGTTGTAGAGTTTTCTTCAATTTTGCAGGTCCTATGAACTGTTTATTTTGTACACAATTTGAGTTATACCTGTCTGAGTGAGTCATTTGATTATAGTGGGATTGGAAGCTAAATATGTAAATGATTCGTATGTCAACTTTTCATGTTTATATGACACACCGATAAATCCCACATATAGTATAGTTTAGATCACATGTATTTATTGTAAACCCACCTTTGAATACTGTGTTGCGTTTAGTGTGTTGAAGGATATTCTTTTCTAACAATGCAGTTGATATTGCATGACTACGTGTTTAACATAGTGTGTGCTGAGTGTTTGAGTTAAAATGATGTACCCAGGATTTGTGCTTTTTTATATGTTGAAAAGCAAGTGTTTCAGTTTTGTTATCCAAACGCGAAGGGACATGTACAACAAAATTGGAGTTGTTTCCTGATGGTTATATTTTTTTCCTTTTGAAAAGTTACATTTATAATTTTTTTTTAATTCCCCCATACTGTTTTGAACATATCATTTATATTTAAAGAATTATTTTTACCTTACATTGTAACCTTACTGATATGGCAGGGCTCACTACTTACACAGTTGTGTAAGAAACTTGTTTTGCTCTCTCTCTCTCTATATATATAAATATATATATTACTTGTATGAATTGTGATACCTTGCACACTAACTTGTCAAATCCCTGAAGAGATGTGCTTCCTTATTAATTTTGATGCATCCGATTTTGTGTCATTGATGCATGTTCAATGGTGTACGCTTGGTGCTTGCCATGTGCCAAGCGAATTGGCACAGATAGGTCATAGGCTATACACTTTGCCACACATCATTGATGCATCTTTTGCATGATGCAAGCCTCAATAACATTCAATTTGCAATTGTGATCTGCAATGGTATATAGTAAAAAGGGTCTAATCATTGAAATAACTTCTATTGCCAAAAAAAGGTGCAACTTCAAAAAGATGCAGTGATGCACCACTAAGCAGGAAGAAGTTCAAATTTCCAATATAAAAAACTAATAAAGTATGGATGAGGTAGCAATTGGCTTATGAAAACATTCTTGATTTTGCTCTTTAACTTTATTTCACTAAATCTGTTTTTATTACAAGTTTTCATTGTTTACGAAACATTTTATTGTGAAGTTAAAAAAAAAATGTTGTCTTTAGATGACAGGTATGCTTTATTTTTTTAGCTTTTGTGAGACTTCCTTTGTAACTTCTGATACTTTGTCTTCAAATGACGTTAGCATATTTTAATAATTTATCGCATGTTCAGGGGCATAGTAGTATATCATCCATGGATTTCTACAAGATGTGAACACGGTCTCTTGTATATTGCCTTTAGTATTTTCATGCCTTCTTTTGTCTTTTGCTAATTAATATGCTATGTCTAAGTGTTTGCTCTTATTTTACTTCTAACTTTTCTCTTAATCATACGCAGAAGTTCATTTGTGGAGGGAGGTTGATATTTGGGCCTGATGCTCGGTCCCTTCTTGTCACCTTGTTGCTGATTATTGTTCCAGCCACCATCTTTTGTGTATTTGTAGCGAGGCATCTTCGGCATGAATTTTCATCTTACAATGCAGGATATGCTGTTTTAGTTATGGCAATTCTCTTTACCATTTGGGTAAGTTTTGTGAACTTTTTTCCCTCATTCTTTTGTCCTCTGCATATTTTATGTGTTTCTTTTCCCTTATGATTGGCTGGATCCTGTTCTGTTATGTACTCACGGTTCAAATGTTTGTTTACCATGTTTTGGAGACAACACTTATTGTAAAAATAAAAACATAGGGTAATTTCAGTGGTATCATCTTGCTATACTGCCATTCCTCCCTCATTCTGGAACCTTGTGAGTTGACAGCTTGTGCCAGGGATTAAGCTCATCATTGATCTTTAGTTTCTCCTGAGTTTCCGTATGATTGAATTTTTTACCCTCTACAGCTAGCAACTACAAGAAGATGACTCTATGGAACAGACTATTTTCATACAACCATCAAGGAGTTGATCCCAAATTCTGTGAAAATATAGAGATGAAGGATCTTTAAAAGTGGAAAGAAGTTGAAAAGATATTCAAATTAACAAGAGAGAAAAGACAGAAAGAAATCATGGGCGAGAGAGCAAGTGCGTAGCTCAGTAAACTTTACCTAGAGTGGGAAGAACCGGTGCTCTCATAAAGTTCCATTATGCAGTCATGGTTGATACCCTAATATATCATATTGTGGAAAGCTGACCTGTTGCCTTCCAGAGGCAATACGAAATGCGTCTTTGAGCTGTACTCTCTTACCCAGTGTCTACCAATCAACGGAGCCTGTTATGAATTAATGCCAATAATTCTTGATCTGGGCTTAATGCATCTATTGTTGCTGCCTATTTCTTTCTTTCCTTTCCTTTTTTATTAAGCGTTTTCTAATTATATCAAAATAAGCTTGCTGCCTTGATTATATTTTTCTGTTTGAATTACGCTGCCTGTGAAATTTTCATATCTCGATTGATTCCCCCCCTTACCTTTTTTTGGTATCCTTGGGGTTTGACGCAACATAATCCCTGTATTCTTTGTTCATAGGTTCTAGTTCTTCTCTTTCTTACTTCATCATATGATCCGGGCATTATTCCAAGGAACTCAAATCCACCGGAGGAAGAGATTCGTTACGGTTCTTCAGTTTCTGCTGACGGACAACAGACACCAAGCCTTCAGTTTCCTCGGACCAAAGAAGTGATGGTCAATGGCCTTCCTGTAAGGGTGAAATTTTGTGAAACTTGTCTGCTTTATCGTCCTCCACGCTGCTCACATTGCTCCATTTGCAACAACTGTGTTGAGCGCTTTGATCACCATTGCCCTTGGGTTGGTCAATGTGTTGGATTGGTATGATAACTGGCTATTATGGCAATTGGCTTTTATGATCATTGTTTTCTTCTCTGTTGATGTTTCGGATTGTTGCTGTTGCGTCTTATAGTACTTTCTTTGGCTTTTCCTGTGTGCAGAGGAACTACCGTTACTTCTTTCTGTTCGTATCTTCAGCAACTATTCTATGCATATATGTATTTTCCATCTCAGCTTTCTACGTTAAGGTTCTTATGGGTCATGGTGATGATCGCACAGTTTGGAAGGCAATGAAAGGATCCCCCGCATCAGTGATACTAATGATTTTTTGTTTCATCGCTCTTTGGTTTGTCGGTGGACTAACTGGTTTTCATTTATACCTTATATGCACAAATCAGGTCAAATCCATTTCTTCTTGCATTTCTGACTTTCACATCTTTTTTCCCCCTTAAATTAATTACTGTTTAGTGTACCTTCAGATTAGCCTCTTCCTTTGCGAAGCATTGATCATCACAGAGGTTTTTTTTTTTTGGGGGGGGGGGTCAACCTTTAGTTGGAATTCGGAGGTAGCTTTATGATAGTATATTCTTAATTCTACCAGCAGTACAGGGTGGTTGGAAAAGGGACAAAAATCATGAAATGGCCCCTAAGAGTTAATTGATTTAAATGACGTATCCACATTAAAATCCCAAATGTTTTCACAGTATTTTTTATGATGATGGTGACATGTACTTAGGCTGTCTACTTAGTGATGGAAGATGATCATCTGCAAATACCAGGCCTTTTTCAATTTTGAAATTGTCATGTTTATATGGAGATGTGGTCATCGCCTTTCCAGCTTATCTTTTGGGTTGTGTGTTAGTGTATGTTTGGTAGGATGCATCATATTTCTAATCCATATTGCATATGATCGTATGATTTGCTTTCTGGATGCTGATCACAAGTTGTTACAAGTATATTTTGATCACCAAGATCATTACCCCTTTTTTGCAGACTACCTATGAAAACTTCCGGTACAAAACTGACAACAGGGTTAATGTTTATAATCGTGGCTGTTTAAATAACCTTCAGGAAGTATTTTGCACTAAAGTTAAGCCTTCCAGAAACAATTTCCGGGCCACTGTACAAGAGGAGGCTCAGAGGCCAGCCCCTCAAGTCAGTACCAGGGAAACTGAACGTGAAGACCTGGTTGGAGATCCACGCCCTAAGGTTGAAGATGATCTAGACATTGGTGAAGATCTATTGAAAATATCACAGCGTCGGAATATTGAAGAAATAGGGGAGGACATCCGTAGTAGAGGGAGCAGTGGACCTCCACTTAACACTTTGGAGGCCGACTCAACTTTGGAGTCAGATCCCCAAGCTCAGACTATTCGGTCTGATACCAGGCACTCAAGTTGGGGAAGAAGAAGTGGGAGCTGGGAAATTTAACCAGAGGTCCTTGCCAATGACTTGTGGTTTTGTTTTGCTGATGTTGGATGATGTGGGGTTTACTTGGAAGAGGAGATTGATGATCGGAGTTTATGGAGCAAATGGAATGAATTTGACTTGATGGAAAAGTCGGTGCAAAATCTTAGTCGATCTGTTACTTTGTGGTAATGCTCTGGCTTTTTTTTTTTTGGCCCCGGGGGGGGGGGGGGTTGTGGAAGCATAGAAATGGGTGTTCCTATTGGTTTGACAGTTTTTTTTTTTTTTTTTCCTTCTAGGGTTGGATATGTGGATGACATCTACAAGGGACGTATATACTATTTAATTTTGGTCGTCCTCTGTTGGTCTCTAAAGATCGTGGTTTGATTTAAGCATAAGTATCTATCTAATAGATAATTTTATTCTAGGTACTGTCCAACACTAAATGTGGACTCCTCCTCTAATGAGAATTCATATCATAATTTGTTATGTTGTGAGGAATTAATCCATTTTATTATACTCAATCTCATTAGGGTGTATTGGTTTTATCTTCTAAAGATGGTCTTCAGGTTAAAATGGTCTTCCCATTTGGATAATTCAAAAGTGATTAGTCATTAGCATACCTTAAAAAGCTTGTGGCCAAAAAAAAAAAACAACATTGAAAAATAAATCATAATATTTATTATTTGTAATTTAGCCATTTTAAAAATCTAAGACAGCATTTATTATAATTTTTTTCAATTACCTCCATTAACTTGGATTATTGATCAAGAGAGATAATTATGGAGAGAATGCATAAAAAAATTAGGGGTACATAAATATTAAATTTTGAAAAGAATTGTGACACATTAATTATATTTCGTAATTTGTATATTAAAATTTTAATTATCAGATAAAAAATGGTGTGATATATTAGGGTTTTTTTAGGCAAATGTGAACAGTAAAAAAATTTGGTCAAATGCTACACTTTTAAAAATATTTAAACAAAATACATCTTTTTTTTATTAAAAAACCCCATACTCATTCACCACACCAAGTGAATGAGTTTGGGGATATTTTTTTTTTAATTTAAACCCCCCAAACTCGTTCATCAAACCAAGTGAACAAGTTAAGGGGCCCACCCCTCCACCCTCCCTCCCCCTACCCCATCCCTAAAAATTAAAAAAATTATTATTTTTAAATCAATTTTCATAAAAAAATTATTTTTAAAATTTCTTTAAATTATCTTTTTAGGAAAAAAATAAATTCTTACAAAATATTTTGATATAAAGATAGATATGAAAAATGAAAATTATTGCATTTATAATTTATACACTTTTTCTTCTTTTATAAAACAATGTCATTTTTTAAAACAAACTTGTTATGCTTTATTAACGATAGGACAATTACAATTTACTAATTTAATAACAAAATTGTTTTACAAAAAATAATTTGATACTTTTGGAGTATTACATCATTCATATTATCTTCAATAAAAATATTTCAATTGTCTTTTCTATTTATTGCAATCTGTCATCTGTCTCAATTTTATTGGATATGCAATAAATAGAAAAGACAATTGAAATATTTTTATTGGAGATAATATAAATGATTAGATACTCCAAAAGTATCTAATTATTTTTTGTAAAACAATTTTATTACTAAATTAGTAAATTATAATTGTCTTATAGTTAACAAAAACATAACAATTTTGTTTTAAAAAATGACTGTTTTATAAAAATCGAGAAAGTGTATAAATTATAAATTCAATGTTTTTCATTTTTCATATCCGTCTTTATATCAAAATAATTTGTAAAGATTTATTTTTTTTCTAGATGAATAGTTTGGAAGGATTTTAAAAATAATAATTTTTTTT
>QFDD01120164.1:0-24890 GCA_006871305.1 Vachellia collinsii
AGCACTGAACAGCTCATTTGCTATCCAATAAAAAACAATAGATTTTTCTAAAGATTATCAGTGCAACCAGTGCTCACGCGTAACGATGACTCAGTGGCGCATTTCTGACGCCTTCTCTATGGTTCTCTCTTCTTCTCTCGAGTGGCCCTTCCCTGCGCTGGAGCACCATTTCAAATTCAAAACAAGAAAAAAAATTAAAAAAAAATATTCAAAAAATCAGCATCGTAAAAGCACCATAGCAATATTCAAACGAAGAAGCATATGGAAAGGGAAACGAGACAATTGTTTCAGGCAAATTAAATAAGGATGGTAACTAAAATTAGAAGCACGAAAAGCCAATTGAACTCGGGAGCGACAAAAATACAAAAGAAGGGGTTGGACTTGGAGGCAAATTATGATAATGAATATTTAGAGAGAGAGAGCCATCTCTGTCAGTATCCTCAAACGAAATCCCTTTCCACGGGCGGGAACAACAGCTTCTTCCCTCAACTTCAAATTATGGGACACCTAAACAAATTTAATTCATTTCGTCTGAAAAGCTGAGAAAAAAGTGTTGGTGGTCGCACCATCTTCAATTTCACTGTACCACTCTGCATGGACTCTCACATGGCTCTCTCCTTTTTTAGTCAAAATTGCACTCCCGGACCCTAACTTTTAAACACCGAGCTGTTTTTCCTCTCACACTAATTTGAAAACTCTTGAGGTTTGGTTCTTAGTTGTAATTCTTCCTTTTTTATTTAAAAAAGGAGGGAGGGGCTAAAAACAAGAAATGGAAAGCCCCATTATCTGCATCTGCTCCCAGCCTTGCGCTTCTTTTCTTAGTTGTTGATATGAATGCCGCTGACACTCTACAGATTCGGCCGATTCATTTTTAACGCTAGTTTATAATCTCATTACTTCCAAGGTTACCTTTCTTTATCCCCGCCATCCTCTCATCTTCACGCTGAGCTTTGAACTCTTCCTAATCCTCTTGACCTCACGCCCAGCGGCTGGTTGAGGTTGGTCTCCTGCTGCCTGCTGGTCATACGTAATTTGATATTTTTGTTTGTTTTACAGTTTTCTGCATTCAATGCTCAACCGTAAAAGAACTAATTTTTTCGTCCTGTATTTCATCTGCACTAAGGTGGTGTATCGTGCTGTATAGCTGTGATAATCTCTCATATTTGGGATTTTCTGCATTTGGGTATCCGATACGCTGAAGTTGTTCGATTCTCTGCAATAAAAAATGTTCTATCATCTATGCTCTGTAAATTTGGTTGTGGTTGTTGGAATTGTTTTAAATTTCTTCCTCTGAGGAAATTTGGGTGGGGAGGTTATGTTCATGGAGCTTCGAAAGTTCGTCTCCTCCACTTAACACTCTGTGTCCAGTCATCCGAAAGCGTGTGTTTTTTTTATTCTTGCAACCTGTGTCTTTTTAGCTGGCATGAGGTGGGCAAGAAACAAAGCTGGTCTAGAATGTTTGGCCGAGTCATCTTTTCTGTGTAAGCGACGGAGACTGTTGAAGAGGGAGTATCGTTTTATGATATTCTTCTCTCTGAAGTGAATGATAGGGCTTAGTTTCACTCTTGTTTTCTTGAGCGATGGCAGGTTTTCAACGAGCTTCTAAACATTCTGTGTAATGTCTAAATTGTGCAGATGAAGCGCCTGCAATTTGGAATCTAATGTAGAGATTATTATAAACCGTGATGGAGAAAAAGAAATGGTCATGGAAACGGAAATCTTCTGAGAGGAGCTCCGGCAGCTCTGAAGGATCAGGATCTGTGTCATCGCATTCTGAGAGATCCTCGGATGAACAGGTACGTATTCTAGTTTCATGATTCATGAATCTAATGGGAAAGTCTCGTCCAGAGTTCTAGGCTATGGCATCCTTTACCCTATTCATGGTTAACCCATACTACCTGGGGACTCGTATATGTTGTCATTTGTTCCAGCACAATTTATAGCTGCTGGTTTGCAAGTGGATCCAGAACCCTGATTGCATTCGTGAATGTAAACCACAAGCTATTCTACATGATATTAGTTTTGAATCGAGCATAAAAATCACATGTTTAACTCTTGGGAGATTAGTTTGCTGTACTGTTAGTTTCAGCATGAAGCGACCATTTTGCTGTATTTAACTAAAACAAGTTTAGCGTTTAATTTTTTATCTATGGAGCAGGAGGCCTTGACGGAATCTCCTAATGGAAGCACTCAATCACCTCTTGTCACCTCAAAAGCAGAAGCTGGCTCTGAGGATGTTGGCCATAGTTTATCTATGGAATCACAAGCATCTGAAGTCGCCTCAAAAGCTATACCTGCTACAGACAATGTAAGTGATGGTTCCCTAGAAGATGATTGCAATGATTCTAAAGACAATTTCAGAAATGCAAAGGAAGATGATGTCAATGAAGGTCTAAAGAAGTTGTCAGAGAAGCTATCTGCAGCACTTGTGAATGTCAGTGCCAAAGAAGATTTGGTTAAACAGCATGCCAAAGTTGCTGAAGAAGCCATTGCAGGTACCGCTATTGTCATTATGGTGTTCTTTCTGACAATTCATTCATCTGCTAATTGGAAAGGCGAACAAGAGTTTCTAGGCAGATGCTATAGAAACTAAAGGATAACACTATTTTTAAATCGTGTTAATAGCATATCAGAATCGGTCAGGGTTTCATGTCAAATCTATCTAAAGGCTCAAGCATCAATCCTAGCATTATTACATTACAATCAACTTATATATGATTCTGATTATATTTTTTCTTTCCAAGTTATTCGTCTTATTTAGTTCTATGCTTTAGGATGGGAAAAGGCTGAAAATGAAGCAGCTCTTTTGAAAAAGCAACTAGAAGCAGCGGCTTTAAAGAATTCTGCACTGGAAGATCGAGTCACCCATTTGGATGGTGCACTCAAGGAGTGTGTTAGACAGTTAAGGCAGACAAGAGAAGAGCAGGAACAAAATATACATGATGCTGTAGTAGAGAAAACTCGTGACTCAGAATCAGCTAAACTTAAACTCGAGAAGCAGCTCCTTGAGCTCCAGAGTAAATTAGATACTTCTAATGCCAGATCTCTTGTTGATCATGATCTGTGCCAAAAGGTTGAACATTTGGAGAAAGAGAACTTGAATCTCAAGCATGATCTTGTTGCTCAACTTGAAGAGCTGAAAATCAGGACAATTGAGAGGGACTTGAGCACTAAAGCAGCTGAGACAGCTAGCAAACAACACTTGGAAAGCATCAAGAAAGTGGCCAAGCTTGAGGCTGAGTGCCGGAGATTGAAAAGCATATCCCGCCGGACATCCTCAGTTAATGATCACAAATCCATTATTTCAGCCTCAATCTGTGTGGAATCTCTCTCAGATAGTCAATCTGACAGTGGGGAGAGGATTAATGCCGTGGAGAATGTTGATTTCCATAAGATGAATGGCTTGGAGTCGTACAAGTCTGAGCCAAGCTGTTCTGACTCATGGGCATCAGCACTAATTGCTGAGCTTGATCAGTTCAAAAATGAAAAGTGCCGGCAACCCTCATCCAGTTCAGTTAAAATTGATCTTATGGACGATTTTCTTGAAATGGAGCGACTTGCTTCATTATCTGAAAACAAGAATGAGAGTTCTTGCCAAGAACCAGTTGCTGCAAATCAGTGCCTTTGTGAAGAAGGCTCCCTCAGAGCAGAGCTTGAAAATATGAATCAGCAAATGTCTGAACTAATAGAGAAGTTGGAGAAGGCAGAAGCAGAGAAGGCAGAGCTGGAGATAGCTTTAATGAAAAGTGAAGATTGTATTGAGGCATCACAGCTTCAATTGAGGGAAGCAGAGATGAAATTGGAGGAGATGCAAAGAGACCTAGAAGCTGTTTACAAATCAAAGGAAATGATAGAAAGTCAACTCACGAGCATGGAGGAAGAGGCACAGAAAATATTTGCCAAGGTTGACTCTCTAGAAGCAGAAGTCGATAGGGAGAGGGCTACATCAATTGAAATTGCTGTTAAGTGTAAAGAGTTAGAAGAAGAACTGGAAAGGAAGAAGCAAGAAGAGAACCTCAGGTGTGCAGTTAACTCTTACAACGAAAAAAAGATGAAGCAGGTTGGTAATGTACGTGCAATGGTCAAATCTAGTCTCTACAGCCTGTTATCCAATTTAGATCTCACAAGTAGAAATTAAGTCCTGACCCTTCCATATTGATGCACAACATGGTACCCAAGAAATTATGCTGCTTTACACAATAGGGATGATGTAGTAATAGGTAATTACAACAAGCTATAACATTTATTTGATGCTTGCGATATTTTTCTGTTCCAGGAGGACCTAGCATTGGCTGCAGGAAAGCTTGCTGAGTGCCAAAAAACAATCGCATCTTTGGGGAATCAGTTGAAATCTCTGGCAACACTAGAAGATTTCCTCATTGACACTGCTAGCATTCCAGAGTTCTCTGCGAGCCCATCGCTAGTTGCTCGAGCTGGTGGAGAGACGTGGAAGCTGCATTCTAATGATACATTTTCACCTAAAAGAGAAACCAATTCTTCGAAGGCAGCAGAAGGGAGCTCTAGCCCATCATTGAACAAAAATGAAGGCTCACCACCTTCATCTTCATCAACTTCATCGACCAGTATACCAAATGTTAGTTCTGAGAGAAGTCGAAATGGCTTTGCTAAATTTTTCTCTCGAACGAAAAGTGGAATTCGACTAGAAATTTAGTGTGGTAGATACAAACTAAATTGGATATCATTCATGCATCATGGTGTAGGAATAGACATCTAAGTTATCATTCAAAAAAGAAAGAAAGAAAGGAAAGTTTAATGACACTCCATTAGTTGGGGAAAAATTATAGTTGCCCTTCATTTCAGGAGCTTGCTGGTATGTGGTCTATGTCTTGAAACATTTAAACTGAGATTCTAATTGAGTGGCTGGTCAGGTATTGACGCTCCAGTTCTCTGCAGCTGAACGTGCCAACTTTGACAGCCAAGCTTTTAAGGATATTTATTTGAAAACCTTCATTTTGGTATTGAAGGATTAATTATGTATCCTCTTTTAAGGGAGCTCTACTTTATCCTCGTTGGCTGTGCACAACGAAATCTAACGTCGTGGGAGCTTTCCGTTTTGAATTCTACATTCCCTTTCTGATAGGGGTGCTAACGAAGATGGGTGACTCAGAAGGCGGCCCAGTCCTGCCTGGCATATTGGGTCATGTTGGCTGTGGGCAACATGTTCTCCACTTGGCCTAACTTAGTATGTAAACACGCGCGCTAGTTTATTTCCCCTAATTTTTAATATTAATAGCCTTCATGAATTTTTTTTGTTAGATTTAATGTAATAATAATTGATTTTTTCCAACAAGAATAATTGATTTTATATTTTAAATAATCAGAAGGCTGAAGGGCAAAATAAATCTCGCAAAATACATTGCTTAATCCTCCTTGAGGTTGTAACGAAACAATATTGCGTCTCACTGATCACTATTATCTAAATATCTTGTAAAATGATGCTTCTGGAGGGAAAAATTAGTAGTAAATTCACCACTTGCTGAGAAGTCTGAAAATGGGGGGAAACAAGCACTTATTTTAGTGAATTTGTTCATACATTTTTTTTTCCGGTTACCATGGTAATGTATATGCACAGATATACTGGGTCTATTATATATTAATTTGATTTATATTTTTTTTATTTTTTTATTAAATATTAAATATTAATTCTATTAATTATTAATATTTTTTTATTTGGATAGTTTTTTTAGTTTATATATCTTATAGATATTTTTATACAAACTCAAAATCAAAAATGAGAAATTTCTATTTGTTAATGTTTTGAACTGTTGAATAGAAAATTGACCTCATTTTGTTTTTGAATTGGCTCTTTTTAATTAAAATTCTTTAATGTTTTGGTTTCTTAAATGCAATATTTCTTTCCGAAATTGGATATTTCGAAAAGAAATATTGCATTGGCCACAGTAGAAACACTAGCACTTGTGTTGCGCGTATATTTCTTATCAGTTACATGCAAATTAACAAGCTTTTTACTAAAAATAAAATATACCAGAAATCATTATGTATCCACTTCGAGTATGTGAGATATTAAATTAATTGTTTGACTGGATTGTCCAAGCAAACCGGTTCCATGGTGTAGTGGTTAGCACTCTGGACTTTGAATCCAGCGACCTGGGTTCGACTCCCGGTGGGACCTATCTGTTTTTGAAAAGGCAGCTAGCATGACGCGCCGCATTCCACACAATTTTGGCAATGAATGATATCTTCGACTCATTAACAATTAACATTACAAAAGGACAGGCAAATTTCGGTTTTTCTACCTAAATAACAGTAATTTAAAATATCAAAATACTACACATAATTTTTTTTTTCAATATACTACAGTCAAATTCTTTTTTAATATGAAAAAGTTTAACTTTATACTGAAATCATTTAGATTAATAACGAGTTTAATGGAGTCCGGACAATTAATTGTTGAACTTGTTTGCCCATAGACCAAATTCAGCAATTTGTTTTTTTAAGAAAAAAAACTTGCCAAACTCGTCCAGTTTGGCAGGTTTAATTTTTTTTTTTTATATAAAAAACCAAACTTGTTGGTTTATTTATTTATTTTTTTAAAAAATAACATTGCGTGTGTCAGGGATCTCATGAATGTGTAGTGATTTAATTTTTTTTTTTATAAAAAGATACCAGTTTGGCAAAATATTTTTTTTTAAACACGATTAAAATTCATTAAAAAATAAAATCCAATATATTTTTTTTAAAAAAACAATTTTTGAAACTTTTCCAAATTTTTTAAAAGGAATTTATTTGAAAAAAAAGGTAAATATGAAAATTTATTTTCCTTAAAAAACAATTAGCCCACTTTTTAATAATTTTTTTCTATTTTTTTATAATATTGGATAAAAAGGTAATATGAAATATGAAAGACAGTACATTTACAATTTTTTTTCTCTCCCTCTTTTAAATTACAAAAGCCAAGTGAATAAGTTAAAAATTGAAAAATCACTTCTGTTTTGATTTAATGTCCCCTTCCTCTCTCATAAGTTTTCAACAACCTTATCACCTTTGAACAAGTTTCAATATCCCCGTCCTCTCTCATTTATCCCTAACAATAAAAAATGAGATGATTAGATAATAAATATATTATCATGTTCAATGATTAGAATAAATGATATAAAGAAAACAAATAATTGAAGACTATTCATTAATAAAAAATAAAGGTTTTATTTTATTTTTTTTGCTTAAAAAGTAATGATAAGAAAAAATTCATTAACCTGACAAATAATGACTTCCGGCACCACATCTTATTCTCCTTCTCATACTTCATGGTCGTTGCTGCAAGTTCAGCTCCTCATCATGTTGAACTGTCTCGTTTATTTATGAAGTTATATTCAAATCAAATCAGGAAGAATCAACCAGAGAAATGGATTGTCTAGGAGGAGTAATTTCTTCATTTGATGATTCACCATGATCATAAACGGAACCATGATATTCAGAAGAAAATACATCTGGATTATTTCTAATCTCCATTCATTCCTACATTGAATTGTCGTGCCAGTTCTCCTTTTTTTTTAAAAAAAAAAAATTAACCCACTGCGGGATCAGTGACACACGCAATGTTATTTTTTTTAAAAAAAATATACCAAACTCACAAATTTGGGTTTTTATATTAAAAAAAAAACAGTTAAACCAATCAAAATAGATTTTTAAAAAAAAAACAAATTGCTGAACTCATTCAAGGAGGGAATAAGTTCAACAATTAATTAGCCGGATCTATTGAACTCGTTTTTAACTTAAACAATTTTAATATAAAGTTAAATTCATTTAGATTAAAAATAAGTTTAACTATAGTACATTAATAAAAAAATTTAATGTGTATTATTTTAATATTTTAAACTATTGTTGTTTGTATTTAGGTTAAAAAAACCGCAAATTTAAAACAATCTACGCTTGATCGTACTGAAGCTATAAACCTCATCACTAGAGGCTATGATAGAGACCATCATTTTTTAGAGACGTGCTGGACGGTGTTAGACACCTCATTTTTAGAGGTTAAAACGTTAATTTCAATTTCAGGCCTACAGGATAAAATGTTATGGCCCACTATGCTGTTAAAATATTCGTTTGAATGATTATCAGGAGAATGACTTTTTTATTTAGAATGTATTTTAAAAAATAATTTTGAAAGAATTACGATGATATCTTATATAAGGGATTTACGATTAAACAATTCCACAAAATCGCATATTTACCGTCAAGTTTCGTTAATAACTCCACACATTGAGATGGAGTTGTTAGTTACAACACGATCTTAGTGCATTAACAACTCCACGAGAATTAAAAATAATTATACGATTTTATGAGACTGTTTAATCGTAAAATCCCTTACATTGTCTATAATACATTTTGGCATAATACATTTACGTATGAATAAATGTTGAAAATGTGACTTTGGGTGAAAAATGATTTAAAAAATGAATCTCATTAAATAATAAAAATAATAAATGTATTTTATTTGGTATAGTGTAATAAAATTAAGAAAAAATAAAATGATAAAGTAAATAGAATGTTCCAGGTCATGACTTAACATATCTAGACCACGACTTAGGACATCCAAATTGTGAATTGGAATATTCAAATCGTGATTTGAAATTCTCATGTCTATATCGCAATTTAGAGTGTCATAGATCGTGATCGATTTAGAATGTTCAGATCACATCTTAAAATGTTAAAATCACAATTTAAAATGTCATTATCACGAGTGCTCTCCTTCTTCCTGCACTAATGCCCCCCCCCCCAACGCACAGAAGCAGCTTCTTCTTTTGCGGAGAGTAGCTCTGCTCTTTCTCACCAAAATGCATTTTACATAAACACTTTGCCAAACTCATAGCTGAGGCTACGAAGGCGTTTTCCTTTTGAGAGTACATTCTTGGGGCTCCAAACGGCTAGTCAAACACTCAAATACCCTTTCATAATAATAGAAAACTAGATCAACCACCACTCTTACTAGGTGGCGAGTGTACTATCTTTATACCCTAATATAAAAACTAGTTAATTTTTTCTGAAGTGATTAAGAAAATAAATTAACTAATCTATCTATTATTTTTTCTAAAACTAATTTATCTAACTTATAAACTGATATATTATCTATCGATACATATAAATATTTTAGAATGCTTCCTATAAATAAGGTGGGAAGACAGTAGCATGTTGGTTGTAATCTGTAAGTGACTAATATTTTGTATTCAGTTTTATATTAAAAAAATCGGAAGGCTGAAGAAATCCCTATAGACAACCATTTGCAATGACTTTTTTAGGTGCAAACAAAACAAATGGCAAATGATCCAGACATCAATGAATTATTTTTCCAGCTGCCCTCTCATTCACGACGATTAGTCCGCTGAGACTTTCTTTCTCTCTTGAAAGCACTGAAAAGATCAATACCCAGACCAATATTCAGCAAATTCATGCCAGCCATGCCAAACAGAGCCAATGGTAGCTCCACACCCCTTCCAAATTTGTGAGCATCTTTTATGAGCTTGGCTGTGATCAGAATGTGAGATACAAGCCTTGCCACAAAGAAGGTTCCCCAATTAAGAAACCATTCCAGCTTAACAACTTCGCTTTTCACATCCCGAAAACCAGCCATCCGTCTCACTTTTCTCACATGCAGAAAGATCGAATGCAGCTGCACAACCAAAAAAAGGTCCTCCATAGTTTAAACACAGTTCTGACATTAAAATAAAATGAACAATACGGCTTAAAACACGACAAATAGTTCTCTCAGATAGGACAAAAACTGAGGAGAAGAACTTTGAAATCACTAAGGCATACCTCGCAGATAAGGGTGAGAATAAGGTAGTTGATGGTGACATTTCGATACAGGGCGAGTGTAAAGCAAAGGAGGAGAACCAGATGATGCACCAAGATTGAAGGGATCCAACCGCTATATAAGTGGTAACGGAGCATATCCCACTGATCATATGCAAAGTAACCACATGACAAACACAGTGCTTCATGAGCCCATTGCCATGTACCTTCAACCAATTGCGAGTGCTCAAACATTCCATTTGACCCATTCTTTAACCACTGTCTAAACAATATAAACATCACTGCAGAAGACAGCAAACAGCAAAATCACAAGCGAAGAAACTCGTAAAATACTATGACCACTTGTAACCTTTGTTACTGTTTCCAGTTAGTTGATTACATTACTGAGACGTTCTTGGTAACACTGCCTACCCCAGAAATATAGGGCACGACTTGGGCCAAAAAAAAATGTAGGGCACGACGCTTTCTGCATAATTTAGTGGTTTACATGCAAAATCTCATAAAATTACTTAGTAGTCGAACACTCACCTGATAAATTGCAGATATTTGTTGAATTAATTTACAAAAATAATGCAACTTGACCCCCGAAGTGAGAAAATTTTCGGAGATAGACGAAAGAAAGGGGAACCTGAAGCCGAAGTGGCGGTGGAATGGAGAAGAGAGACGGAGGTGTTGACGAAAAGAGGCTCTCGAGAGAAGACGACCCGTACGACCCAATTAGCTGCTTGGTAGAAGAGAGAACCGGCGATGATGAAGAGAAGGTCCAATCGATTGTTGAACAGTATGTAATACCAAACGGAGCCAAACCAGAGGAGCAGGGTTGCATAGAAGAAACCCCCAACGACATTGCTGCGATCTCCGCTAGTGCTACTTCTAGCCATGACTTTGTTTAAGTCGCACTTTGTTGTGGAGAACCAGCTAGTGTAAAACCTAGAAACAAGCGTCCGTTAAGCTCGGAGAAGGCTTATTCTGAAATTGGCGGTTCCAACTATAAACACGAAGCCATTAAAGTTCATATTTGACGTTTTGACTTTCTGGCTAAAATTGATTCTTCTGCTTTTACAAGTGGCAACTGATTGCGTTAACCGGGAGTAGTTAGGCTGCTCATCACACCACAAGCCATTAAATCTGATTATTGATTCAGATATATATATATATTTTTTTATTATTTTTTTTTTTTATAAAAAAATTATTTTAATGGGTATAAAATTTAAAATAAAATTAATTTCTTAATTAATATATTTTTAAATAATTATTTTTTTAAAAAAAATGGTAATTTAAAAAAAAATCGAATGTCAACTGTTTAAAATCAAATATGAGTTATCGTTGGGGGTTTTACAAGTTGCACAGTTTGTTTGATGAGACTTCTTAGGAAACTATTAAATGCGGACGTCAACCTCAGTCCTCACCCAAGAGCGGATTCACTACAGTAATTTTCCTTTTGCATCTGCTTATGCAACTTCCACGTTCTGAACTTGTCGTTTTTGTTTAAAACCTCTCGAGTCAATTACTTTTTTATATGGTGACACGGGTTAATTAATTAGCTTAGAAGAGTTTTAAGAATGTAAACATAATTTCTCAACACAAATACAAATATAACCTTTAACTGCATGATTGGTATTTGAAATTAATAAATATAAAAAATATATAGCATTCTTACTAGTTTGATTATGAATTTTCAATAGCCAGAAAAAGGGTCGACTATAAATATATTAACACTGTGTTAATGCAAAGATATCTGGCAACAAAAGAAAAGAAAATATATTTATAATGGTAATTTCAATTTTTTTTAATACAATCTTTTAGTCCATCAATTTTACGTTTATTTTAATTTTACTTTATCAAATTTAAAATAAGTAGTTTTTGTCCCTCAAATTTTATTTTATTTAAAATATTAATCTCCATAGTTTAATAAAAAAATCTGAACCATTTTACCTTTTAATAAATAAAAATACTGGTTTTAAATTTAAGGGGGTGAGAATGATAACAAATTTGAGGAATTAAATTATATTAAGCCTTGATTTTTTTTAAAAAAAATTAAAAAATATCTATATATCAGGAGTCAAAAGAAATCGTAACATTAACCTGTTTTTTTTTTTTTTTTTTGCCAAACGTAACATTAACCTCGTTATTTTTTCCCCATGATGGGTGTCGGCATGTGGCGCGATAAAGCTGAAGATTCAGTGAAGATGCATTGTATAGAGACTGGATATCCGAAAAACGGAGCCCGCATGCAAGCATATTAACTACGACTCTATGACCGTTATGTTTCATGCTTAATGCAAGAATTAACTAGCTTTCTTTTAGCTTTAAAAAACATTAAATATATTACTTTAAAATATTTATATTTATTTACTTAACGTATGATGTGATATATAATCTAAATAATATATATAAAATATTTATTTACGGACTATTTATTTTTTTTCAACACGTGCGGATCAGTGGGAGAAAAATCCAAGCAAGCACATTCCTGAGATCCCATATCATTCAGGTAGACAAAAGAAAAAAGAAATCTCGTATCATTAAGCATTTATTACATAACACAAAGAATCCTCAAAAACTATTGCAAATATGGGACCGTACATTTTGAGAAAAATAACATTGTTGGTGATTTAAAAATCACCGCTAAAGGTGCATGCAGCACCAAGCGTATTTTTCAAATGCAACCAATATTCTAAAATATACTGTAATACATTTAATATTATTACTAAATATTTTTTTAAATATATTTATCATTTTAAAATAATTTTTTTATCCATTCAACCCATAAAGTATTTTTTTTTGGTGTGTCTAGAACTTTAATATATTTTTTCATGTATTTAACATTAATGTATAAAGCATGCTTTAAGATGTGCTGGACACACATGAAAAATACTTCATAATGCTGGATACACTCCTCCAAATTACACTGCGGCATACGGCATACACCTTAGCCCAACTATAAATTGCGACTTTTTTTTCTGGAGGTTTGACGTAGCATACGGTGATAAAATACAAGCGGATAGATGACAACAAACTATAAAATAAAGGAGGAATTATTATAAAGTCCCATGTAAGAGAATTAATATCAGAAATGTCTCATTGATAACTCAAATTATTTACATTGATAACTTCTTAAGACTTTTCTAATATTAATTCTTTTGTACGAGATTTTGTAGTAATTTCCTCTCAAAGAAAGGCTTCCATTGCAAACAAAAACCGGTCCGCGGACTGCGGAATGCGAGGCTAATATGGCTTCCCATTTGATATTTTTCCTTCTTTTTTTTTTTTAAGAAAAAGGAATATCACCCAAAACCAAAAACACGATCATCCCAAGCTATTCCTAAGCACAAAGTTCCGCAAAATGACAAGCGACCCAGCACGCAAAGGATAGAGAAGAAATCTTCTTCAATCCGAGCTGGCAGGATGAAGGGGCCCCGCTGCTACTGGTGTCTGTCAGGACCCCAAAGAACATGTGGAAGATGGAGCTGCCACGTATGCATGCAATGAGTCCACGTGCCGCCCCATAGAAGGCCAGCCGAGATCGCGAGATACACCAGCCTCTTATCAACAAAATCTCCAAATTCATACTCTTTTACTAATCTTTCTTCTTGCTCTCTCTTTTTTTGCCAACTCTTCTTGCTCTCTCTTTACTGTCAGCTTCGCACCGCCATGAACGCTGTAGCAACCGCAGTAGCTCTCTCCCTGCCCATTTCTTTTTCTAGATCATGCAAGCTTGATCCTAGAAAGGTACGCGTTTTATCTCTTTGTTTACCACTATGGCCTTCTGGGCTGTTTTTGAACGACAGCCGAGGGAAAGTAACATCAAGCTGAATTTCAGTTGTATTTTAGGGCCTCCGGATTCACGTTAATTTGTTTTACCGCTGAAGTTATTGGTTTCAGGCTAAATTCTTAGGGAAACTTGTTTTATCATAATATAATTTACACGGGTTTCTTCTTTGTTTCGTGAGGCTAAATTTTTTCAAGATAAATTTCTGGTATAAATGGTTGTTATCTGAGACTAGCTGTGGCAGAAAACATCATTCTCAGCATCATATTAATTATTTTGCTGTGGGTTCCAGTACCTAATTCGTCGGGGGCTGATTACAAGTTTAGATATGATCAGTTAGTATTTGCTGTGCGTTCCAGTACCCATAATGTTCTATTTTGTATGCTACATTTTCTTTTGCTTCCTGACCCCAACGAATATAGAGTTCTTAGAGATTACATTTTGGATGGCATGATGAGTTTCAGGGTTTGAAAGGAAGATTTAGAGTGTTCGCTGTATTTGAGGAGGATCTATGTAAGAAGAATGCATGGGGTGCGCTCTTCGATGTAGAGGACCCAAGATCTAAAGTCCCTCAGTATAAAGGAAAGTTTTTGGATATATATCAAGCCCTGGAAGTGGCTAGATATGATATTCATTACTGTGATTGGCGGGCTCGTCAAGATGTGCTTACCATCATGCTCCTTCATGAAAAGGTATTAACTGATTTTGATTGGTATGGTTTTAACAGGCACTGGCATCTTTTGATTGAGGTTCAATTACTTTGAAGTTGAATCTTCACGAACTTGGCCGTTGGGTGTCAGAATAATATATTTATATTTATTGTTTAACATACTTATTTCATTTCATGTGATTGGTTTTTTTTATGTAAAAATGGGTTTAGGTGGTTGACGTCCTTAATCCTCTAGCCCGTGATTATAAGTCAATCGGCACCATGAAGAAAGAGTTAGCAGATTTGCAGGAAGAATTAGCACAAGCACATAGACAGGTACAGATAATTAGCAGCTCTAGACTATTTAGCACGCCTTGAAACTGATATGTCTGTCATTCAACTTACCAGGTGTGAAATCTTTTTAAGCTGTGACCATATTTATGTAACTTACTGAACACAACAGGTTCATATATCTGAAGCAAGGGTTTCCACTGCTTTAGATAAACTAGCTCACATGGAAGCATTGGTGAATGATAGGCTGTTGCAAGGAAAAAGTATAACTGATGTTGACCAAACATCCTTATCTCCCAGTACTTCTGGCCAATCTGTTGATATTAACAAAGGAAAACAGCCTCGGAGAAGCTTGAATGTATCAGGTCCAGTTCAATCCTACCATCCTCAATTGAAGAATTTCTGGTACCCTGTTGCTTTCTCCAATGACCTGAAAGATGATACTATGGTGAGTCGTTGGACTTGTATCAACATTGTTTTTTACATCATTTACTTGTGTTACTTGTCTTCAATTCAGAATAACTGGAAACCATAATCATGGGACAGTGGAACATTGTCTTTGTGGAAATGACAACATAAAAAGGATAAATGTTTGGCATAGCTTGGAGCTGAACTTAAGATCTCTCCCTTAACCTTGTTCCACATAAAGTCTCGGGTGGACTTTTTGTGAGGCATTTATGATACCCTCTTGTTATTGTTGGCAAATATGACTTATTGCAACATAGATATTTCACCGCTTATTTTTATTTACCTTTTTAATCTTTTCTTCTAACTTCTTCCCATTTTTTTCTTACACTAGTGGCTCTGATATTTGAATATGAAAGTGAATTCTTATGATTCATGAATGCATTACTACTTTTCTGTTTCAGATCCCAATTGAATGTTTTGAGGAACCATGGGTTATCTTTAGAGGGAAAGATGGAAAACCTGGATGCGTCCAGAATACCTGTGCACACAGAGCATGTCCCCTACACCTTGGTTCTGTCAGTGAGGGTCGTATCCAATGCCCCTACCATGGTATGTAATGACTGTAACAAATTCTGACAATTTCTCTTTCTTTTGTACACATGTCCATCGTAGCCTAATTACACCCTATCAATATTTCTCATATATCCACTCATTCAAGTATATCTAAAAAGTGGGTTGTTGGTAGAGCATAATAGCATTATATAATCCTTATAGCCAACTCAACTAGTGAGATAAGACTGTTTATTGTTGCTGTGTCTACTTATTCAAGTATTAATATATAACATCGCCAGACTTGCACATAGACATGCATAGAAACGCTAAGGTTGTCATATGGGTGAATATCAGGTTGGGAGTATTCAACTGACGGAAAATGTGAGAAAATGCCATCCACTCGACAGTTAAATGTAAAGATCAAATCAGTGCCATGTTTTGAGCAGGAGGGGATGATCTGGATTTGGCCTGGCAGTGACCCTCCAAGATCCACACTTCCATCATTACTACCTCCATCAGGGTTTGAAGTACATGCTGAGGTACCTTGTGAATATAATCATTCTCCCTTGTATGCTGCTGTGCAAGAAATGCAGGAAGCGATGTTTTTCATCACATGATTTTTTAAGAGAATTACTTAGATGGTGCCTTTTTGGATGTGACAGATTGTCATGGAACTTCCTATAGAACATGGGTTACTCTTGGACAACCTTTTGGACCTTGCACATGCTCCTTTTACTCACACTTCAACTTTTGCAAAGGGATGGAGCGTTCCCAGGTTTGTTTTGATTCATACTGTTAAATATAAAATTACTTTGTCACTTGAAAATGGTAAGGTGCGGAATCCAAGTGATGAAGTGCCCAAGCACCTTGAGGGATGGGACTGTTGAATTCATTATGAATAGATTGTAAAACTTCTTATCCCCATTTTATACAAATGCTATAGTTTCCAGTAAACACGAGGGTTATCATCATCCAGAAATTGAGCAGGTTAACTAATTTTTATTCTTCACATGACCAGTTTATTATCCAATTACTACTGTGCTTAGGGCTATGTTATAATGCAATTGAATCCCTCTTTTTTTAATCCCTAATCCAAAATTAACCAGTATCCCACAGTGGCTTAATCATGTTGTATTATGAATGACTAAACCAGTACAAGTAGAAGCTTTATCTTATGAAATGAATTTGAAGTAACTCAGCCCCCTTTTGTGTAATTGGAGTTGCAGCTTGGTAAAATTTTTTACACCTGCATCTGGCTTAAAAGGTCACTGGGATCCTTATCCAATTGATATGGAATTTCGACCGCCTTGCATGGTTCTATCAACCATTGGAATTTCAAAACCTGGGAAACTGGAGGGACAGAACACCAAGCAGTGTGCGACACACCTGCACCAACTTCATGTCTGCTTACCATCGTCAAAGCATAAGACAAGATTACTATACAGAATGTCTCTGGATTTCGCTCCTCTGCTTAAGCATGTGCCTTTTATGCATTATCTATGGAGACACTTTGCGCAACAGGTAGAGTGTTTGTTTAATGCATAATTACCCATGTTTGAACTAGGGAGGCAGACGAAGGGAAGTAGGATTTAGTTATGATTAAAATGGATATCCTTTTATATATACGAATATTTAAGCTCGAAGAGGATGCAAAAAGCAATTAAACGTGCTATAATAAACAGGATATCTCTATGCCCACATATCCATTTTGAGCTTTGTTGGTATCAAGCCTTTAGAAACTTTGATGTGAATTTGTGCTATTATGCAGCATACTGGTCTGTTTTATTTAACATAAAGAAGTTCTTCACTTGCATATTCGACTTTGCTCATTTAGTTGGTGATCTTGGCATATTAAAGGTTTTAAATGAGGACCTACGCCTAGTGGAAGGGCAGCAGGAACGGATGAACAAAGGTGCTAATGTCTGGAACTTCCCGGTGTCATATGACAAGCTTGGCGTAAGATACAGGCTATGGAGAGAGGCCTTAGAGCGAGGAGCTAAGCAACTACCCTGCAGCAAATAGAATTTGGTTATGACAATTGAACAGTTAGGGTTAATGATGCTTTTTGGGGACAACCTGGATTTATACTTTGCCTCTGAGACTTCCTTGCAATTAAACGTGCCAACTGGCAGCTAGCCTTGCACGTCGGCTCCTTAAGACACACCGGAAAGGCCATGGGAGAGACCTATTGAAATGATCGGAATCTTCTGTCAATCAACAGAAGCTGTACACTATATTATTTATGTGTACAGAGTCAAATCCATTGTTTTCCTGTTTATTTTTTCTTCATTTTGATATCTCCACCATCTCAATTGGTGGCTTTAACCCCATCTTGTATCAAAGGCAGCTCTTGTATGATGTATAACATGGTATTCAATAATATGTCGAAGTTTTATCATTCATTTGGAATTGCAATTTTAGATTATTCCTTTCATGCAGAAAACCATGTACCGCCTACTGAACTTACAATCATCAATTGAATGTGTCATTTCTAATTTGATTTACTTCAATAATTGGTCCTGTGATAAGTGACATTTTAATCAACCTTGTGACTAAAGAACAGAGTAGCCATCTGTGCGCATTTCTATGGAGCAAGTTTCTGCAATACTGGTCATTAAATAAGAGTGGTTAACTGAAGTTGACACAATCTTGTCCGTTTCAAACCAAGTCCGGGCTCACAGTTAATTAGCCTCACAACTTCTTTTCATTTTTAGGGGGTCAAATGCGTCAATTAATTTTTATAGGTAAAAAGGTATCTTTGGCTCTTTAACTTTACACAAAGTTTCATCTTGGTTCCTTAATTTTTTTAAAGTTTCTTTTTAGCCTCTACCCCGTAGTCAGTTACATTAACCAAAATTTTTGACATTAAAATTTTAAATGTTAACATAATCTTCATAAATGCTGACATATTAGGTTTATTTTTAAAAATAATAATGATTGACACACAAATGATATTAGGATCAGAGCACTGAAAAAATCCTGCATAAAAAAAATGGACACAAATGGAATATTATATAAAATTAAAAGATCAAAATTTAAAAGTGAACTTCTGCACTTTTGATATTACCTCATGCTGCCGGACCAAGTGAAAATGAATCCGGACTTGACGGCCTTCTTGAAAAGGGCTCATACTCTGCCTCGAAACGAAACAGAAAATGAGCCCATTCGTACAACAGCTGTTTTCGGACCAAACCCGTACAACTAAGCCCAGGAAGAGACTTTAAAAAAAAAAAAAAAGAAGAACAAGAAGCCTTGGAGGGTACAATGCGACATTATCTTGTTACGATTTTACAGAAGGGAAGGACACTATTGTAAATCCGTGACTACGATTTGATCAGTGGCCCTGATCCCTTGATCAAAACGTACAAATCATTATTGGGCATTGAATCATTTACTCTGATCCGATCTCTTCGATCTTCATCTTCCATTCCAGTGAAGAGAAGTCTGTGTGAGATGGCAGGTTTCAGCGGTGACGAAACTGCTCCTTTCTTCGGTTTCCTCGGAGCCGCTGCTGCCCTCGTCTTCTCCTGTAACTCCTCCCGTTTCTTCCATGTCTTGTTCATTTTCTTTTCTTCTTCCTCTCTGTTTTTTTTAACCGATCTGTCTTCGTAGAATTCGAATTAGGGATTCCCATTGATCGTTCTATTGAGTGTATGTTTTTCGTATTTTCTTGATAGTTTGATTAAAAAAAAAAGTGTCATCGGACAATTCTGTTTGTTAATCTTAGGTATGGGAGCTGCTTATGGAACTGCAAAGAGTGGAGTAGGCGTGGCTTCTATGGGAGTTATGCGGCCTGAGCTGGTCATGAAATCCATTGTTCCAGTTGTTATGGCTGGAGTGCTGGGTATTTATGGACTAATTATAGCTGTTATTATTAGCACTGGAATAAACCCCAAGGCTAAGTCATATTATCTCTTTGATGGGTATGCCCACTTGTCATCTGGCCTTGCCTGTGGCCTTGCTGGACTCTCTGCTGGAATGGCAATTGGAATTGTTGGTGATGCTGGAGTTCGGTATGTTTTATTTATCTACTCATGTTCTTCTATACATTTTACTAGCTTGATCCTTAAGTTTATATTTACTGAATAGGGACAGTACCTGGATATTAAGCGTGGTTATGCGATAATAAAATTAAATGCATATTAATTACTTGAGTGAATAGAGCTTGTGTGCTGTGTGAAATTGGACATTAAGTTAGCTGTGCATGAATAGGTCATCTTTCAATGTTCTTGTCTGGGAAAAGTGGTTTCCTTACATGCCTACTTTGGCATTCCTTGTGGTACTACTGGATGGGATCGATTGCGCATCCGAATTGTGTAGGGAACGGAGATTACTACTGATGATTTGGCTTAGCATATTTAACCCTCAAAATTTTATGCTCTCGAACACTCCTACTCTGTTCAATCATCCACTTTAATTATTGCACGTTTTTCCTAGTTCTGTTGTATATTTTCATATTAACTGTTATTCTTCAAGGAGTCAATGTAAAAGATAAAACTAATAGCTAGTCGTTTGATTCAATGGTTGTGAACAATACCTCTCAATCTTAAGGTGTTTAATTTGATATCAGTGATTATTGGAAATTTGAATATGGTGTGCCAGAAGAAATGTGGTAATTATATTTCTTATGGCGGAAATTTTTATTTGGCAGAAAGGATGAGATTTTATCAATTGCTCCTATGAGGAGAAGATTCTAGATCTTGATTGACTTTTGTCTCTTCACATGTAGGATACAATATTGCTCATTTTACTCCCTCTTCTGTATAGCTGGCATTTAAATTGAACGGTGAATGCATGCAAGTTCTTAGACTGATATTTGTGGGGTAGCGAAGGTGTTTGAGAAGTTCAATTGAATTCCTTATTTCTCTTTTGGAGATGCGTGCTCTTCCTAAATGTATTCCCGAAGTATTTAGTACAACTTGACGACTTAGCGAAGTTTGATACAAATTTTCTTTTCAAGCATTTTGGTTTCTTTGTGCTTATTTATTAGTTTAGTTTAGTTGTTTAGTTGCTTGCTTATTTTTAGGCTAAGTTTTATGTATTTTTGTATTTTTTTTATCTTGTTCTTACCTTCTTGTGCCATCATTATCTGTGATGTGTTTGGTTGTCTTCAACTTGTACATTTTATCGATGAATTTATGCTATATAATACTATGTTACTACTGACTGAAGGCTCTGATACCTTGCTTGTTAGTTCCCCTTTTCAGTATTTTTTTCGCTTTGTCTATTTTTCAGGGCAAACGCCCAGCAACCAAAGCTGTTTGTTGGTATGATTCTTATATTGATCTTTGCTGAAGCTCTTGCTCTCTATGGCCTCATCGTGGGGATCATTCTCTCATCACGAGCAGGCCAATCTCGTGCTGATTAGTTGGGACTTGGGAGGATAAATTTGATTAGATCTTAGTCCAAATTTTATGTATTTGGGGTTGTTTGAGCGAAGCGTTTTGCCGTGATTTCATTTATTTTAGCTGTCAGCTCCCCTTCGGAATTCTGAATTTTCTCAGTTTTATGTTGCGTTTTCTTGCGGAGTTGTTCATGTCGATGGATTAATGTCGAAGAAACGCTAGTCTAAAGTTTTGTGGAACATTCAAAATATTCATATGAAGGACCAGACAGTCGGTGATGTGCCTGTTTATGTTGTCATGTGAATTTGCAAATTTCTTTTTATGTAAAAGTTCCACGGCGTGAGTATTTATATTTCGTGATGCTTTTCTCTTAACAAAACACCTAAAGGGTGGGTGGGTTTTGGGGGCGGGGGGGGTTGGAGGGGACGATCGGTCAGCGCGCCTCTTCGAGCCTTAAGATGCTTCCTCTCAAAGCCCATTTGGTATATTGGAATTGATTTTCATGGAAATGGAAACATATATAGATATAGATATGGAAATGCAATTTGAAAGTTTGTTTGGTATGTATATGAAATTTTTGGATAATGTTTATTTAATGTCTATGAAAAGTCCAAAATGCCTGTAAGAAAAGACAAACTTCCCTCTTCTCCATCGCACATTGCACAGCAGGAGTAACACCGTCAATGAAGCAAAACATCAAACCCACAATTGAAATGCAAGAAATCGAAATCCCCTTCAAAAAGCAATTGAACCCATAAAATTAACCCAGAAATACAACTTGATCTGAAATTTGAGATCCAATGTTCTAAGAAACACCACACATGTAGAAAACCAAGAAGCATCAAAAGCGCCGACAACCACCATAGAACCATCAATGGCCAAACCAAAGCACCAATGTCAACCATTGACCCACTAGCAGCCATGCCGAAACACTGACAACTACTAGTAACCTAAATCTAAACATGACGCTTGCAACTTTCGCAGATTTGAATTATCAAAGATATGACGTCATCTGACCTTTACGGGGTGCCAACGTGGGATGTAGCGTCGAAGCTGGGGTGCTATCAAGCTTGAGCCAGATGTATTGTAGGTTGTCTTCAAGATTCAGCCTTTGACAAAGTCTACATCTACAAAAAGGATGAGCCATCATCAAACCTAGATCCCCGCCCCTGTTGCTGTCATGGTGGATTCTGATTGTCGGACAATAGTGAGGAAGACAGAGGCTGCTAGGTTATGTTCACCAATGGTGGTAGTGGATTGTGCTCGCCGGGGATGGGATGTATTCAAGGAGGGGTTGTGGGTGAAGATGAAACAGAGGAGGTCAAAGCTAGAATTTCATGGTTCACCCTATGAAAATAAATTCCAGCCTTTTTGATTGAATATGCTTCCACATGGAATCAAATTCCATGACCTTTCTCTGTACCAAATGACCACTACGATGGAAATCAATTCTATTTCCATATCCATATACTCAAATTCCATCATACCAAACGTAATCTTAATCTGTGATAATGATAGTATTTCACGAACATATATATAATTTTTTGGTAAATCGCTGATATAAGTTGATAGCTTGTAGTCATCGCCATATGTACATATAAGAATTCTTATGACGTATATCCTGCTATCACGGGGATAAGGTACACGATTTTTGTTTATAACGGGTTTCCATGTGGACGCTATCATGCAAGAGAAAGGCACACATCAGAAGTTCACTACAATAACATCTCCCTCCAGATCGCGCTCCCAGATGCAGCTATACGAGTCTATCCAGTAACTAAATTCACAAGATAGCATCGTGCGTTTATACAATCAAAATGAAATTGAAAATAACTCCGCAGCTTGAAGTGGGCATCGACATCGCCATCCCATTGTCATCCGTATGTATACAGGCACAAATGCAGCGGACCTTGTATTGGAATCAAATGATTTATTTACAAATAACCCAGTACTGTTCCGAGGCACCAGTCAACCAGGTACAAAATAATCCATCTTCTCAAAAGGCAGATTGAAAACTGACGTCTCCACCTATACACCAAAAAGCAAAAAATTAATTAAAAGCGTTTATAGAGATTTTTTTTTTCGCCATTCAACAAGTATTTACTTGCATCATTCTCATACCTAAACCATTTTTGGGTAAATAATATCTATTATCTTACATTGCTCGTATGTAGATAATTAATGAAATATAAAAGGCCAGAAAACCTAAAAAATAGTCAGCCAACAGAAAATGTTGTGCTTGTTGACACCCGCAGCTCATTAATTTTGCATCGCTCAAATTAAGTTGCTGAACCGTAAAAACCCATATTCTACCCCATGATTTTTTTTTTTTTTGGGGGGGGGGGGGGGTTTCGATAACAGACCTCGTCAAATGGAACAAAGACAAACGGCGTCATGCCCCTCTTATGTGAGACTGCTGGCACATCTGGGTTGTGTGTTTCATCATCCTGCCATCCCTCAACAACTCCAAGAATGTCTTCCTCAGGTCTACTCGCCTCACTATCATTTACACCACTAGTGACAAGTGAGATCAAGTCCATCCTATTATTAGCCCCAGTAGTTGTCCCTCTCAACCTACACCACAAGGAGATCCGTATAGAAAGCTCAATAGAGTAGTAGGGGGGGAATTCACAATCTGTCAGGAAATTCAAATTAAAAAATGGAATTTAAAGCATGATACGGAGTCTAACAAACTATACCATTCTCTCTTCTCTAAAGCAAGCAAATCATATATAAACCACTTTTATTTTTTGGCCAGGCACAGACATCCAGAGATGCTAGCCTTGGGAAAAGCTCCGTGGAGGATGGTGACACACTGGTGATGGCTAGTAAGGGGATTACCATCTCTAGAGAAGCAGTTGCATCACCAGTGATATGCCAAGATGATTCATGTGGATTTTCCTACCTTCATTTTCATTTTTAGCAGTTGCAATCACATATTTTCATTTTTGTTTTATCATTGCTTTAGGATTTTAAATTTGGATTAATGGTTCAGATCTTTGAATTTTTTGCTTCAGATGAATGGAACTTGGAAAAGGAGAAAGTCATGACAGTGGAGACTGGAGAGGTAGATTAAACAGAGGGAAGAAGAAAAGGCGGAAGGGAGAAGTAGAAATTCTTCTGTCGTTATTTTGGTAACTTACTTAGATATATGAAAATAAAAATATTTATCTTCATTTACAAAACATATCAAACAAAATTAATAGTCATTACATTCTTTTCAATTTCTTTCTATTTGAAATTTTTTCTGTAACCAAATGGGCCTAAGTTTTCATTCTTTCACTTGCATTCTGCATTAAATATTTCATTATGATACCACAGACAGCCCTCTGTTCAGGTAAATTTCTATCAATCAACACTTACGGTCTTACACCATCATTTTTCTGCTTTCATCATAAAGTTAAACCACAATTGACTTTCCAAAGTCCAATCACAAATTGTCCCATCCTATTCTGTTGTCTACGTAAGCCCAAATAAACCATTTCTAATCACAAATTGTTCCCAGCCTAATGATTCTTTCTTCATGAGGCCAAATAAAAACCAATAACCATTTTTAATTCCATACAAAAAAGCTTACTCATACTTTGCCTGTCTCACAATTATCCCATCGATTAGTGAACGGTGAATTTCAAATTGGAAAAATTTTGGACTATCCATCTCTTTCCCTTCCAGTTCAAGATAAAAGTTTCTTACTGACGAGGAATTCTTGCATGCACCGGATGTACCATGTAATCTGTGGTCTATCCAGTAGAAACACGCCACCTCACATCATACTAATTCTATGTGGCATATTTTCTCTCTGTCAAAATTACATCAATTTAAATCATTTTTAATATGTTTCCTCAAAAATTGCGCTTCCTCCTTTTCCCAATGTCTTTCTGCAATTCACTTTCATCTCCTTCCTCTTGGAAGCTCTCTTTCCTTCTCCTCCCTGCCTCCATTGATAATTAAGATTTTACCAAAAAAAAAATTTCATGATCAACCAAAACCCATTCTCCATTAATAATTAACACAAGTTGGGAGAGCATACTGTACATCTTCTGTGGGAAGCTTCAGAGAACGTACACCATTGACGACCTTG
>QFDD01120165.1:0-17646 GCA_006871305.1 Vachellia collinsii
ACCTGACCTCATTGTAATTCTTCTAATAAATAACTCCCATTCACCCTGTCCATGTATTGCCAATGAAAGACAGAATCCCCAATTATATATTTTAATCCTTATTGATTATAGAACTTACTAACAATTTTATATAGATTTTCGTTAATATCAGTTGACACATTAAAATTTTTAAAATTATCATAAACAAAATGTATTAATTAGAGGATGTTGTGTTTACTTTAGTAAGTTAAAAACATCGAAATAGAAACTAAATAAGGATGGGATGTATGTATATATGTATATATAAAATTAAATAAATACATGGGGATTGGTGGTTTGTGGGTAGTGAAGAGAGAAATGTGGTGATGGATGATAATAGGAGGAGTGGGATGGATCGTTGAGCACCGTTCGCTGGTGGAAGATGGAGTGAGGAATTGAATTGAGAATGATTTGTGAATTTTGATTGATAATGACTCCAAAATTGCCTTGTGACAGTTACAGCCCCATGTGCCTCACTCATACCCAGATTTTGACAACATAACATATATATATATTAAGAGTGTGTCATGTCATCACTTGCACTCTAATTGTTTTGAAAAAAAAAAAAAATTCATATCATCTTAATGCAATAAGGCATGTTTAACTAAATAGTCACTCAAAACCCTAAGATAACGAACTTATGTTTCCTTTTATTTCTATACTCCTTTTAAGCTCATTTAATTTATATTCTCTGCCAAACTTTGTATATCAAGTCAAATTTATTCAAACTTAATATTCTAATAAAAATAAATATGCCAAGGATGAATTATCGTAGGCAAGCTTCGGTGTGAAATTGAAAGTGTAAAAATGGCTTTTATTTCAAATGCATGTTTCCTGTGGTGTCTCTCACTTGTAAAGTTACAACACACACTCTTGTTAGAGCCAGTTGGACGGTCTCACGCACTTGCGTCCAATCTCTTATCTGTATTTAACAATTATGGTCTCTCTGTAAACAGAGCTATAATGGCCTGGAAAAAAAAAAAAAACAGAGCTACAATGGCAAAACATATTGTACAGCCATGCCTGTTCCACATGGACGAATTCAAAATTGTATACTCCTCCCCTTTATAATATAATATATAGTTATTTTTTCTTGGCTTTGTTGGACTTAAGCCCTAAACCCGTCCTATTCTATCTGTCTATGCAATTAAACTTTATAAATAATTAATTTATCATAATTAATGTAGCATTGACTTTTGTCTTGAAAAGCTTTACAAATGATAACTGCCTTTTAACAAACACTATCTTCCATTGTAAATTTGTAATTATCTTTGATTCTGAATATACGGTATCAATTCATTTTCCCTTTCAGATTTGTAATTTTTTTAAAGTATCCTTATTAATTAAGAAAATTTCATTCAAACGCAGTTACAATGTACATGAGTAGAAATGATATTCTAATGAAACTAACACACATTTATTATAAATAATTTACGAAGTTAATTTTTTTTAATATCTATAATTTATAAATTAATTATTCAGTTTTTATATTAATAACTGAAAGTAGTAAGTTTTTTAAAACGATTACTATAAAATTTTAAGAAAAGAATACAATCACCAAAAGGTCCTGTAACAACTTAAAAATGATAAATTTCAATGCAAGAAATAACAATATATTCATGTTGCTTACCTGTAATTTGGGATTTTTTTTTTATATTATACCTCTTCTTTATCCCTTGGCAATTTTTACCAATTGTTTTAATCTACGTACGGTGATCGATTTTGAACGGGAGAATTATTTGATTTAAGTACCCAAGGTCAAGATGCTTTAACCAACAAAAAGCCTATAATGCACATATTATTGCTTCATTAAATTCAGTGCTTTACCTATTCTAGCATTCTTAGATTTGTCTGCCTAGGTTCAGATAAAAAAAAAAGATTTGTCTGCCTAGGTGATTATCGTACAAATTATATAATTCTTTTATTCATGGCAATCAGGTCTTCTTCTGTTTTTCATGACATATAGTATTATCATTAGCTAAAATGATAATTTTTTTCTAAATACAAATATATTTTTATTTAAGATAATTCAGTTCAAGTTACTGTTAAATTTTAAATGTATGCACTTCTTTTAATTGCGATTCAAATTTTGCTTTATCATGTTATGATTGATTAATTCATTTCGTTAAATTCAATCATGTTGGTAAAATGATCAAAATGTAGCAAACATTAATTCCAAAATTGTTCTGCCAAAATTAATGAGGAAAACATATTTGAGATGGCCATCATTAGTCATTATTGGTGATAAGAGAATTGATCCCAACATAAATTCAGGCTAGGAAAATAAAACTGCATGTGTCCTTTATGTATACTTAATGTTTAAATTCATGAACCATACACCTTAATTTTTTGTTTAATTATGAGTGTTGGATTCTCTTTTAGCTGGGTAGTGATGAGTGCAGAAACATGTAGGAAATGAGAAATGAATCGGCCACTATATAAAGATAAGGAAGCACTTTATTGTTGGAAAAGGGCCATATATATGCATAATTATGTACCATCTCTCAAAACTTGGAGGAAAATTGATCATCCATAGGCTGAGTAAAATGGACATTTCTCTCATCAACATATATATATATATATATAGAGAGAGAGAAACTAAAAGGAAAGGCCATCACTGATCCTGCACAATGAGAGAACATGGAAACCCCACAATTAAAAGACTCAGAAGGCTATATATACAAATACGGACTCGATTATATATTCATAATCTAATTAACACACACAGAAATATAATGCTTGATGAGATGGAAAAAAGAAAATTAAAGGCTTCATTTTTTATATGATTATGTATAATATATATTCATCTTACTCTGTATAGGATATGGGATGGGCCCTCCAAGCACCCAGCTTGTTTCCCACACACATTGACCTTAATTCCCTCAATAATTGAGTCTCTCATAGATTAGCAGCATTGTTCATGTATGTGTCAACCTGTTCTTTCCACCATCTTCCAATCAAACTCTCACAAATTTCATCACTTTTGCTCTCATCTCTTTGCCTCATCATCAACAATAACACCCATCTACATATATATATATATAGACACAAACCCTCACATTATCATGTCAAACACTTCACTGGATACACTACAAATATCAAGAGTTGACTTAATTGGCATATATATGGGAGCTCCTTGTAATGATTTTATTGTAGGTGAGATTACACAGTACGTAATTGCCATGTGACACCTATCTGACTCTATGTTTCATCTTGTTCTAGACGCTGCACACCTCTCTTGCCAATATGTTCTCTCCTCATTGGATCCCTCTTTATATATATATATATATATATTAACATGTGCTATCTACTTCTGCTCCCACAAGGACTAATTGCTTTACTCACTCATATATATCTATATATTCTTAGTTCTTACTTTATAGAATATTCTACTTTTTAAATTTCATAATCTTGTCAATCTCTCCCCTTTTCCCTTTAAAGCCCATGTATACTACAAATATCTAATAACTTTTCTCAAGAGTAATCGCTTGTTGCAGACTGATGAGATTAGGGTGCATTATTGATCTGTTAGAGGAAAAACAACCATGTATATTTTAGAAGAAAGATTGTAATTTGATGAATGAAATTTCACCTTTTGATTCTTCTGAAGAGCACTTGCCCCTTGCATGTGCGCTGGAGATCATACAAACGATGTTTTTCTTTTTCTTTTTTTTTATATATAAAACGATATTTTCTAAATACAACAAAACTTGTATAAGTATTGAATTTTCCTCAAAAATGGAGGGATATATGGATATTTTAACTAGGTTTAGCACTGTAATCATTAAAGTGATTGCACGTTTTTCTTTTTCTAATAATGTTGGTTTGTTTTCAAGTTGACAAGGCGCATTTATTTATTTAATTTAACTTTAAACTTACTATAATTTGAATTTTCGCAATTAAAACTAGCAGAATGAAATGATTTATTTAATTCTATGAAAAATCTAATAAATTAAAGCCGACAAAGCATTCAATTCAAATCTATAATATATAATTAATTAATTTTCAGATGAATTTATTTGGACACAATGAATACGGTTTTCCATATATAAATTTAACCATCTCATCACCCAATCTTAAGACCAAATATTTATAATATCTCACAAAGGACTGAAGGAGACAACCTCTTTTGGGGTTTGTTTTGTTTAACGTATTGTTTCCTATTATAGGCCATACCATGCCAAAAAAAAAAAAAAAGATAGAGTGAATTATGTATTCACTTTTTTGTTTGCTTTCTGATTAAAAAGCAGATGATAGATACAGCTGCACAAAGGTGTGAAGTAAAATATTGTTGCATATTTACACACATGTCATGAAGATGATAGACACAGAATATCACAATACTCTGTATTAATTATAGTTTTCTTAGTGAAAGAATAAGCAGAAACCAGCTGAGCTCCATTGCTAACAGCTACATCAAACTAAAAAGCTACTTGCTGGTCTCCAAATTAAATCCTCTCACTTCAAATCATACCCCAAATCAAGAAAATGAATGGAAACATGGAGGAACAGATTCCGGGGACACGTCTCATATCTGCAAGCATCCCTCTGATTCATCATCTCCTCCACTATACAGTATACATACTTGTCTTAGGCCTGCTTCTGCAAATCCTGTGAGTGTACAAAGGTTCCGTGGAAGCCATATGGAACTCTGGAAGGAAGCTTGATGGAAGCTTCTAACTTCAAATTCATGGCATTCACAATTCGGAGCTCTGACCTCCACTCCTTCTCATCATGCACAAATGTTAGGATGTAGCCATCGTCTTCTCTTTCTGTATTTTGGTCCCTGGGAAGAAACAGAGGCTCCCCTCCGAATCTTTCGTCCCCATAGATGTACTTCTTGATCTCTCCGGTTAAAAGGTCCACTTTGGCAAAGCCTGAAACTTTAGGCCATGGTTCTGCTATTGCCAAATACGCATACCTCGTCTTCCTCCCGAGCTTGTTCTTATTTACCATCCCGGCTTCTAAATTCACCTGCTCTGTTTCCAAAATAATGGGCCGGCGCGTCGACTTGCCGGTCTTCAAGTTCAATCGAATTTCGCAGAGAACACTCTTCAAGCTCTCGTCGCATTCATTGAAAATGGAATCTGCCGGTGTCATGCAAGACCCAATCACCACGACCTCATCACTCTCTTGCTCTTCCCACGCATTCCACAGATGAAAACAGAAGCAATCAGGAGCTTCAACCCATCTCAACCCTGACGCATCGCTTGAATTCTTGTCCAAAATCCCAAACCGGGACATCTTCTTCTTGTCATATATCACCGGAGAGCCACCCCGAATCATCTCAGAAAGCTTGAACACCACCTGCTGGTCTGGGATTACCACGAACCTCTCTGTTATGGCGAAGTCATGCATCATAGTGGGCTCAGAGAGATTGATAGGAACGTCGGGGGATTTTTCACCATCTGGGGAGACGCGGAAGTACTTCAAGTATGGTTTCTTGACAACATCATAGCTCAGAGCGAAGAGATCTCCGGTGACAGGGTCCACTTTTGGGTGCGCAATCATTGTCGATTTTAACTGCCCATCGAAATCGTAACGACCAACGGTCTCGAGGTCTCCATTGGGGGTGACCCGAACATGGTAAGGCAAATCATCCTCAGACATAGCCAGAAGATGATTGTTGAAATACACCAAGCCCGCGTTCGCCACACCCATTCCGTGGCTTCCATCGACTAGGCCGAAGAGCCCACGAGCATAGAACAGAAGGAGACGAGCGATGCCAGAGTGACCATGAAGCTCACCGATTGCCTTGGGGAACACCGGGCGACCCAAAGATTTTTCCTGAACTAGACGGTGCGTTTCGGTGAACTTGCAAGCATAGCTGGCAGAGCCGTCCTTAAATTGAACGGCGTGGACCATGCCGTCGCCGTCGAAAAAGTGATGTCCGGCAACAGGCTCGTGAAGTGGATTGGCTCCATTACGGAGGTAAACGCCACGAATGGAAGAGGGGATAGTCCCGGAGACGGGAAGGGAGTGGTGGACGGGGTTCTCGGGCACGGGAGCGAAGTTGCCGGCGATTTGGACGGTGGGGTCGGCAGTTTTGGGGAGTGGGTGATGGCGCTCGTGAGAAAGCAAAGCGGATTCGACAGCGTCGAGGGCGAGAGACGCAGCCTTCTGAAGAAGGTTCCATTTATGAGGGAGAGGAGAGAGAGGGTGTTGATGGTAGTGGTCGGGGAATTGGAGCGTTTGGAGGGAGCAAGTGGTGGGGTTAAACTTGAGAGGGGGGGAGGAACGGGGAGAAGTTGAGTGTTCAGGGAGCTGAGGGTTAACAGTCCAAGAAGGAGAGGAAGCAGAGAGAGAAGCAGGCATGGCGAGCGAAGGAGGAAGAAGGAGTTGCAGAGAGAGAGGGGGGGGGATGAGGAGAGCGAGAAGGAAGGGGAGAGATATATATAAGGGATGGAGGAAGAAGGCCCCCATGTGGGAGGAGACCACGTGTAACTCTACTCAAATGGTAGGATTCCTAATTGGCCTACATAAAATAACATAGGAGAGAGACAAAAGGGATTTCGATTCTCATTTGAGAAATGAGCTACAGGTTTACAGTCATCAACTCTCTAAACTTGTAATCTTGTCGACTGTCCTTTTCCCGCTTTTTCATGCCGCTTTCTATTCGACTGGAGCACACAGTGGTAGCCCATTGCTGGGTGATTTCCTCTCTCTCTCTCTCTAAACATCAGTGGATTTCATTCATAACAGCTTTTAAAACTACAAAAGTTCAACAGACAGACCATCATTCCAGATTCAACTATCAGACCGACATTCCAGGAGTAAACACTAAGAGAGCTATCAGCAACAGTAGCACCACGACATAAAAATATCGAACAAAACAGAAATTACAGCAACAAAAACACTGACTCAAAAACAATTTATCAGGTCCCAGCATTATGCAGATCATCTGTGAGGATTTTCAGCAAAGGAGAAGGGGGTTTTTCTACCCATTCTTGCGAGCAATTCTCCCATATGACCCCTGGAGTGCACCAATCAGTAGCTAAATTGTTTTGTTTCGATATCCACTCAAAGACAACTCGTACAAACTACGTAAGAAAAACTTATCTTACTTAATTTTTAATGTTTCAATATAAGCATTAATCGATTTTTTTAAATTAACAAAATTAATTAATCTATATATTTAATATTTTTTTCCAATCTCATTTGCATAACTTATAAATTGATAAATAAACTAATTATATAAATACATGTTTTAAAATATATATTATAATTAATTAATTTATTTATCTTTTTTAATTTTCCAAAAAAATCAATTGATTCTTATATTAAGATCATAAGTATTAATTTTAATCTCTAAAGTATAAATATTAATTACATATTATAAAAGGTTTTTATTGAGGGGTAATTATAGTACATGTAAATAGAAAGAGTATTTTACACTTCTCTCTAAGGGAGTTTTAACGTCTGTTAAAAGAAACATGCATGAAAAGCGTCTACTCTAGCTAAGTCCATTTAATTGGAGGGTCAGGTTTATGATTTTGAGCTTTAAAAAAGAAACGGGCTTAAAAGGACCAGCCCTAATGGGCCGAGGGTTTAAAAGGGTTGGCTCTTTTAGGCCTGCCATAATTTTTTTATATATTTTTCAATAATTTATATGTATTTTATATAATAAACATATTTTAAATATATGATTTTGGTTTATTATTTGTTGCAAAAACTTAAATTGATGATGATGGTGTTACAAATGAAATACTTAATATGTTTTTATCTCGCTAAAGTAAAGTCTTACGAGTCTATTTCTAGCTTAAAATTGAAGATAGTGATGATGATTGATGAAGAAATAAACTTATGTTGTATAATATGTGAACTTAAATTTAAGACTTTCAGAGCATTTATTATTTTCAATGTAGTTATTTAGATAATTAGATATGATTTTCTATGTTTTTTAGTAAGAAAAGTTTTATTGTGTTAAAAGTATTGTGTTTTTTTTTTAAAAAAAGTGAACAATGCGTAGGCCCGCGACCCGACCTCTCAAGGGCCGGGCCTAAAAAAATTAAGGGATTTTGCGACTAGGGCCTAAACGGGGCCGGTCCGTTTAGACCTTAGACCTTGTAGGGCGGGCCCTAATTCCCAGTACTAGCTCTAGCATTGTTACGAAAATCAATATATAATTATTATAAACAATAAACTTGACTAATTTTTTTTATATCTATAAATTAGTTATATGTATAGTTCTTATACTTAAAAAGGGACATACACCTACCGGTGTATAATATTAGTCACTTTAATTAATTTGTTAGAAATAAAAAAATGGTAATTAGTTCATTAAATCTATATTAAATTGAAACATTTTTTCAACTTTATCCTCATTAAACAAGATGACTTGATAGAGAGAGAAAAATACGATGAGTGACATTTTCACATTAATTAAAGGTATATTATTGGAAAATAAGCATTAATTATTTAGTAAGTGACTTACTTCTCAGCTCTTTTTTTTTTTTTTGAACAATAACTATCTAAATCATGAAAAAAAATTTATGATTAAAATTAGTTAAGAACAAAAAATATGTAAGAGAATTAATTTTTTTTCCAATCATATCCTTATTTATGAAGATGATGAATATGAGAGAGAATGAATGGAAAAATAGAAGAGAGAGAATGATTTGAAAAAAGATATGAGAGATACATATAATTAATTTGGGTAAAAAAAAGAAAAGTTCATTAAATTTATACAAGACCAAATTGTTGCATATTCATTAAATTTTAGACAAGATCAAATTGTTGCTTATATTAAGAGTCAACTTTATGAGAAAGAATATCACTTATAAATAGGACCGGAGAGTATATTATGATTGAAACAATTTTTCTAGAAATAATTTATACCGTGGATCAAGAGAAAAGTGAATTTTTTTATTTCTAATTACATTATGAATTAACAAATTGTAAAAAAAAAATCTCTCATTAGAGAATTTATTATCTACATATAACTGAAAGTTGTTTCAAGAACTAACAATTTATACCGTGGATAATAAATTCTCTAACTAAATGATAATCTAATACTTTGGTTCTTTTTAATATTACAGCCAACATATCTCTAATTTAAGTTTTCTTACTAATTCGATCGATGTTTTACATTTTGTTTATGGAAGATAAAAAATAGTTAACGATAATTTAGTTATATTGAAAATAAGATTAGCGTGAGAATGTGGGAAGTCATCATCTTTATGTTAATGTAAAGTTGTGAAACAGAAGTATTGAAAGTTAATGTGTTGAATAAAATCTCAAAGCTTGTTTAGGAAGTAACAAAACCTTGATTTGAAAAGTGATTTCACATAATCCAAGGTAAGTATGTGAAAGAGTTTTGTATCGACTTGTGTGAAATTAATTTTCAAAATTGATTAACAAACATGCTCTTCAATAATCAATAGTTGCTTGGTTGATTGGTTGGTTGGTGATGGAGGGAGAGATTCAATTTTCGAACCACGGGGAACCAACGAAGGAACGAACAAGTCAAGCGTTTTATTTTGGTTTGCAGTAAATTAACCTGATAAAGTGATTATGGTTGTATTCATAATTAATAAAAGGGAGTGTAAGCCGCGGGTTAAATCAATTAGTAGGGAGTTGTTCTAACTTAACCGCGGGTCTCGAGTTTGACACTTGGAAATGCAGTATTCCAAGGATCAACTCAACTTCCTTTATAAAAACTTGCACAAAGTATGAATACAAATTAATATAGACCTGTTAAATTTTCTGTGACATTGTGACTAGTCTAAGATACCGGATGTTTAGGCAATCCATCACTAAATAAAAGGAAGTAACATGTTGTGGTGCGGTGTGATGGGATGGTTGTGGCCCTTGGTATGAATCACGTGGTGTGGTTGGGGAGTAATGAGGAGAGTCCCTAGAGATATTTGTAAATCTCAATGTACACCAAGGAATAAAAAATCGGATTGGATCGGCCGATCCGACAGGCGAACCGATGGACTGGTATGGTTCAGTGTTAGACCAGAGGGCGGGTTGACTCGGTCAATTTGCCTTCAACCCGGTAAAAAACTGGGTTGATCAGGTCATATATTTTTTTTAAAAAAATTTATATGCTTCCTTTGCTTTTTTTTTTTTGAAAAATTATAGTAAGATCCCACGCAAAAAAATTAATATTAAAAAGGTCTCAAAAGGTTTTTATTAACAAGTAAAAGAGCATCATTAACAAGTGAATGAGTTATCAATAACAACCTTTGAGACCTTTCTGATATTAATTTTCTTGTGTAGGACCTTAATATAATTTCTCTTTTTTTGTTTACTATTTTTATTAATATTTAGTGATAAAGGGAAGAACTAGATAATGTTTCTTCCTTTCCATTTTTTTTTTACTACAAACATGATTTTTTTATAATTGATTCTTAGCGTTTTATGGTTGATGAATGAATTTTAATGATGTTTTTCTTATTATGAATGATTATTAATTAGAGTGACTAAAAGATTTTAATTGATAAATATGAATATTTTGAAATTAAACATTATTAAAAGTATTATATTTTAATATTGTCAATTAAATGTCATTATTTTAATATGGCCGGTCTGACCCCGGTTTAACCCCGATTTGACCCAATAACCCTTGGCCAACTGCCTCGACCGGTTCAATGCTTGATCTGATTTTTTGAAACTTGATGTACACTAATGTAAGTATCTATTTTATTTTGATTGAAAGGAAATAAACGGAATGCAAAAATTTTTAAATGCAAAAATAAAAGGAAAAATGGTTTAATAAGAAATTTTTGTGTTTAGTAGGATGAAAATAATGGTATAAAATGATAATAAAATCATTGATTTTTTTATTATTATCTATGGCTAAATTATGATAAATTATAAATAAATAGACATTCAATATAAATACAAAACTGTTATAAATATTTATAAAAAATAAATAATAATGCAATTATTGGGTTTTGTTAAGATACTAAATAAGATCTATTTTATCCCGAAACTCATGGCCTTATATAACAGCGATAAATAAGAGTAGGATAATTAGTTTTGATGCTATTAATAATAAAAATATGAGAATAAATAATTGTTTAGAAATATAATTCAGCCAATAAATTTGAATCGATGTTGTACCGCTAAAAAAGTGTAAACATATAACGGAATAACGCCTCCTTTTCTTTCCTTCTTCGGATCGCACCGGCCGGACAGGCCCTTCAGCATTTTCACTCCCGTTTTTTAGGCGTTTCATATAACGGAATATCCAGCACGTAGGCCAGTCAATGGAAAATGCTGATTTCCCCTTTCTGAAGCGGTCCCTAAACGTTGAGAGGTGAGACGATGGCATAACGTTGTACATGCATGTTCTATAGAATAAGTGAACAGTGTCGCTTAATTAAGAAAGAGAGGGTTTCAGTAATGTTGCGTTTCCACGTGTCATACTGCCTTATTCCCACGTACGTACGCGTCTCTCCCTCTATTCTTTAATTAATTCATTCCATTGTATATCATCTTTCTCTCTATTTTAATTTGTCCCTTCACTTTCATCTCTCTCCACACACACACACACACACACACACACACAGTCACCCTCTATATATTTGCACAAGCTGTCGTTGCTTTTTAATATTAATGTTGTCACCACTCCATTTGCAAATAAATCAACCAAATAATATAAGGATCATAATGCTAATTTGTTTTAATTCTCAATCCACCAACGGAAAATAAAAAATCTGAACCCACCATGCGATATCAACAAATTAAACTAGAAATGTTTCAGCATACGCCGATTCCAAAGAATTGAGAAATTAACTTCCCTTTTCTTATAATACTAAAATTGTTCTCTTTGCATGCGCATGCATATATCTCACACATATAAATCATTAACCAATAAAATAATTCCATCAAATTCTTCTCATGTATTATTGTTAGACGACACACCATCCTCTCTGTTCAAGAATAATCATACGTTCCTTTTTCTTCACTTCCCTCTTAGCTTCTACTAAGAACTAAACGTATTTAAACTACACATGTTATTTGAGAACAAGATAGTGAGCACACTTATACACTCAAGCCCAAGATTAATCATTTCCCTCTGGTAAAACAATATCATAATTATAATTATAAAATTTATGTATTTTCCTCTAGGAGTGAAGAGGCTGGATCACACTGCTGCTTGACTTGCATTGTTTAGTGCAAAGCATGATCACTTAATTATATATGATCTCTATATATCGGCGGCGCAGGTAATTATATAAACACCATATATTAACTATTTCTTGTTAATTGTTTAATGTTGTTATTATTTAAGGAGTTGATTCGATTGTATCTGATAAATCATACAAAAAAAAAAAAAAACACTGGTAAATCTTCAACCTAGCTCGGGTTAAACTACCATGCATATATACATGTGCTTCCCCTGCAACTTTAATTTATACATCACTTCATCTCTTCTTTTCTCGCTACAACTTTGAAAACCCATCTAACATTAGAATTGTATAATTAGATTCTCTAGCTAGCCTTAGCTTGTTGATTCATGACATGAGCATTAATTCATCGACCTACTGGATCACGTTCTCATCCATAAAACTGAAGTAACTGCAGTACATTTTCTAAGCTACATATGTGTGCACGCGCGCTCGCATGTGTAGGTGTTGGGTATGAAATGAGGCTTAATTATTACTCCAAACTAGAAAAATATATGTTTGGAGATGAAAATATGCGGTGGGCAAGTCAGGGGAATAGTTGTTTCAGACAGAGCCGGATTCAGTGATATAATAATATTAATATACGTGGTCAGGAGTGAAACACTAATTAACAACATAATCAAATATTTGATTAGCCAGAAATGGCACACTTCTCCTCGCCACGCCCAGAATCGTTTACGCGTATGTCTCAACCAGTCACAATCAAACACTTACGAACAATATTCTCACATTCTTGCCATAGTGACATTCTTACTCATTATTTCCTCTTCTTACGACGTGCTCACTACTTACCAAAGCCACCCCACTTTATTGGGTGCTTTAATTTAATATATATGCATTATCTATATATTTTAATCTCATGAACCCACTAAAAGCCCTCGTATAGATTCACTTCCACTGCGAATGAAAATTACATATCTATAATAATTAAGCACAAGCGCAAGTTATTCAACTCACAAACTACAATTCCTCCTGTTGGCTCAAAAGGGGAAAACAAGTAATTAAATTTGTGAATGTTTTTTCCCGACAAATAAACACGATTTCATCATTCATGGCAAAATGTTTCAGGTAGAGTCAATATTCAAATAAGTTTGTATTCCTTGGGGGTTAAGTTTTTTATGAATTAAAATTTGAAAAAGAAAATAACATAAAGAATGAAACTATATATGTAGAAACTTGTGTTCCTTCTTTGCAAAAAAGAAAATGCAAAAGAACTTAATAATGATCAACTGTGAGTGTTCATACAAGTGGCCGGGGATCAAGATTCAAGCCACACATGCACACGGAAGAATTAGACGATGACGACCATATATGAATGCTTTTATTCATCATGATTAATTGATGAGTAATTAATTTAAGGTATATTTAATAAATTAGCTTAGTTAAGAAGATGTGTGTGTGTGTGTGTGTGTGTGTGTGTAATTTAATCTAGCGTGTTAAGTTGTACAATTATCGAAGAAAGAGAGAATCGGGACATAAGCATTTAAAAGTAATAGCACCTGCACATGAAATGAACTGCTATTAGCTCGCGTAATCAAAATTAAGACAGCAAAAAAAGGAACATTGATGTGTTGTTGAAGATTTTGAGGATATTGGAGAAGAGAATCCAATTAATGCATAAAGTCGGAAGGCAATGGTGGATGTCGTTATATTACCAGATTAAGTAAACATTCAATGTAGGCATATGGGGTCAAGAGGAGTTAATGACCCTTTAATTGGGAAGTCTGATCATGTCGAATAGATCCTTTTATGCCATGGGATTGGATTGATTCACACATGGGGAGGGACCATTTAGAATTATCATTTGCGTTTTACAATTATCAATATCATATTATAAAATTTCCGTGTGTATGGTCACACATGCAAGAACATGCTTAACACTTTGTTTTGTTCCCTCCCTTGGTTCAACAACAATATTCGCAGTCCTCCGTAGCGAAAATGAATATTAGCTTATTTATGACATTACAATGAATTAATTAATTAATGCTAGGCATGAGCTAGGATTCATGCTTAGTTGCGTCCCAAGAATAATACATATAGACCCTATACAGTGAATAGTAGCCACCAATCCCGTAGGATCCTCGTAGCCAGCAGAAGGAATTAAATCTCTCAAATTGAGCTCATAACAATTAGAAACTAATGTCAACTCCTGGAGTTTGTTAGTACTTATAGTCTATAAAAATTTGAATTTCATAAAATTATTAGTTGATCAGCCACATGATGATTAATTCACTGTTTCTTCAAGTACATGCATGACCAATTGACTATATATATATATATATATTAATAACTGTGTGATTGATTGAATGGAGATAATGAAGGATGTAAATTAGAAAGATAACAGTTTTGGGAGTGGGGCATGTGTGTGTGTGTGTGGCTAGCTCTTCAGGTTAATTAATGAGCGAGCGCGCTCCACGTGCTCTTGTTACATTGGTTGTCCCGGGAGAAAGTGGATCATTATCACTTTCAGGGTCAAGTTATTTGAATACTTTTAAATTCAGGTTTTTTCAAGGCCTAGATTTAGTTCCCTAAATAAATAAATAAATAATATATTCACTCTCACACACACATATATTATATATCCTTAGTGGGGTGATGATAAATCATCATTTCGTGTGTGTTATTTGAGTACTCATCAAACTTACTTATCCCATGGACCGGGAGATATTTCAAGATTCATTGGTCCATTTTTCTTTGTTGAAAGGTACTATATATATGTTGCACACACTAGATTGCGGATCTCTTATATGGATATGTGCTCATGCATGATTTCATAACCTATATATCTATAAAGCAATTAATAGTTAGCAAAGCCTTAAACCCCACACCAATATAATTAGTATCTTTCCTCTGATTCTTAATATATGACATCTTTTAGAAGAAATTGATGGTCCAAGATATAAGTACCATTTGATGGGTCATTAGTTAATGTTTTCAAATATTGATACTATTATAATTTACTAGGAAGAGACTTGATTATTTAATGTATAGTGATTCTCCATGCTTTAAATAAGAGTATAATCAAAAAAGAAATATTTCATTTTAGTACAAATCAATGGATATGACTTGTACTATTCACCGGAGGGAGGGATTCTTCAAATCAAGTTTTTCTCACATTTAACAATGGTTTTCCATTTTGATACTGCCACTCTCTCGCGCAACTAAGCAAAAAATTATAAAGATACAAAAGCTTTGCATCAATTAAAAAGGGATACAAATACGTATAAAAACATGAGATATATATATATAAAGTGGCCACAGAACACGATCGACGCCTAGGATTATCTACCTTTTTTTTTTAAAAAAAATAGATATGCATATAGACGTTTGGAAGCAGATAACTAACAAGTACGTCGGCGAATGATTTTGTGCTCCACTTGTGAAGAAAAATTAAATATTTTGAGGAAATAATTGATGGCGGCATTAATGAATTAATATATGGTGGCAGATCCAAAAGGCAACCGACTTTACCAGAAAAAACTACTAACGGTCCCAGCCAGGCCAACTAACTCATTTGCGACCAATCCAATGGGATGATTATTAGTATAAATTTTAGAGATATGATGTCGGTTTCCATGTCTACACCCACATGTGCACTGGAAGGTCACAAAGCTTCAGGAGATTGAGAAAGTTTTAATCATCTGACGTCCTGGCTAAGCATTAATTTGCCCACACAGTTTAACATTAATTGATATTTCTACATATAATAAACGGCAATATTATTATTATTATATAAATATATATGAGCCACTATACTATTTTTGTGTGTGTATCGAGAGAAAGGAGGGGGGGGGGGCAGAAGCATCGATAACATATGCACAGAAGGCACATGGAGAGCGCAATGGATGAAAGTGGTGGGTAGTCTACGATACAATCGTGTATTTGTATAACAAATGGGGAAATAACAACAACAACAACAATACAAGACGTGGTGTCTCTTTGTTTTGTAAGGATTGGATGAATACATATGAAGTCTTTCTAATTTCAAGTTGATGAGGTGGCCACCTGACTGTCTGATCCGGAATATACCCAATCAATCCTTGTATTGTGTTTGTGAATTTTGATGGATGAATCAATTTTAACCTTTGGCAAAAATAATCAATTTTAACCCTAAAGAAAATAGAGACAAGAGAAAGTTTAATTTGGTTGATGGATGAAAATGGACCGATGAGAGGCTGTGATATATATATATATATATATATATATATATAGTCCACTGGAATTCAAGGTATGTTGTATATACATACGACCGAAAACATATATCATCCTTTCAAACCAAACGAAGCCTTTTTAAAAATTTCATTGCATAAATGGATGGAGATAGTTGATCATATATATAATCAAAGTATGGAGGGTTCATCAAAATCAAAAGTTAGGAGGGAATTAAAGTAATATAAGAAGGATGTAATTATATACAATTAGGATGATGATGATACACATCGGGGATCAGTTGTATCTTTCTGCCCACAAATGAAATGTTGGGTTGGGTGAGTCTCAAAATGCCACTTGCATGTGCCACCCAAAATGCCCCACTACTACTGCTGCTGCTAACTAATTAACAAATCCATGCATCTTCATCCTTAATATTTATTAGCCAGCCTATCTGCTTCATGTTTTAACTCAGATGAACAAGCACATCCATCCTACCACCTATGTATATTTCCTCACAATTAAATGCCATTATTCCACACTCGGACCTTTTATTTTCAACTCGGATCTGTAGTTATTTGAGTGCATTGGAGCCAACACCAGCCACAAATCATCTCGTTTTTTTACGAATCACAATGAAATCTCCAGGAATAAATGAAACTACTAAAAAATCTTAATGATTAGCGAGTGAGCAACATTTTCAACGGTATACATATGGTCATTTCCTATATCGGAACTTACTATTACATACTGTTCATTTTTTCAAAGATTATATTCCTCGTTTTATACCTGATGATTATTCTCTCCCCTTTTATTGTGGGCCTAACTCACACTTGCATGCATTCCCACAACCTTTCTTACTCTCTTTAGTCAATCCCTATCTATACACTCGTGTACTCTTCTTCCATTACCATACCAGACAATGTGGGTCATTCTGTATCGATTTTCCCTTTTCTGCCTGTTTTTAATTACTAGTTACTGTTGATTTTCTTTAATAAAACCTTTACTTGTTAATACCTTTTCTTTTAAAAAAACCACACATTTATCAAAGGTGATTTTTTTGTAATAAAATAAATTAATAGAATCACACCATATAATTAAAATTTATGAGTTACCCGTTCATGGTTATAGCTACCTGTGATTAAAGATCAACCACACTGAAACTAATCAGCACACAGGAAGACTATATATCTATCAGGGGACAGAGAGCATATTATCTCACGGAAATGTTACCAAATATTTATTCAAATTGGAAGATTGGTTAACCTTCTAGAATCTAGGGCCATGCACATCGCAAAAGGAAGAGTCTATTATTTGTTTAGTATTGCTATATCTTAAT